>JAWPHD010016851.1:0-47624 GCA_037043455.1 Cyrtodaria siliqua
GCATCTAATAAGATTTTTTGTTGCAATTTGCAATTTTTAAGTATAATACATAATCCGAATGTTTAATCATTAGACATAGTATTGACATAACGCATACACCTAAAATTGACTAACGTTAATTTATGCGTTAAACCGCACATTTCCCTTATCTAGAATCCTCTGGACTGCCTGTGTCGTGTTAATAAGCTTTTTTTGTTTTTGTTTGTTTGTATGGTGTTTTACGCCATTTTCAGCACATGACGGTCGATTTGTTTGTGGTGGAGGCAGACCACCTACTTTTCCCGGGTAGAACCAGTTCTGTACACCTCCCGCCATCCGTAAGAATCTACACTTTCTCACTTACAAGTCGAGGAAGTGTCGATTCTTACGCATGTTAATACTATTTATGTTGTAGTTACTTTGAGGAAGGCTCATACTTCCAGTTTGGCATGTGTCTCTACTTATCGGGCTTACTGAATAAATATATGCAATGTCGTGATCATTGCATAGTACTTGATTTCATTAATCCCTTATTCATATTATAATATTATTTAAATCAGCGTAGAAAGGTTGTAAATTACTGATTCTTACAAGTTTACACATATAATGTAAAAAAATACTGACTAAACTAAATGCATAACAAGAGGTCAATGACCTTGAATCTCTACTGATTGATTTTGATTTCAGGAAGTAGTCGCTACAAACTTGCTTTTTGAAAATCTATTTTTAGCCGTGGCGGCCATCTTGAATTTCCGGCCGACCTGAAATTTGCTAGGATCAATTAGACATCAAGAGCAACATTCCTGTGAAGTTTCATGAAAATCCGTCAAGTAGTTTCAGAGGAGTAGTCGCTACAAGTTTTCATTATATAACTCTGTGTAAACAAAGATGGCCGCTGACAGCCATGTTTAACATTGAAACAAAATAATGTTCGACTCGGATAACCATCATGTCATGCTGATCATTTTAGGAAAAGTCCCATATCAATATCTCTTATAGTTTTCAAGAAGTAGTCGCTACAAACTTATTTTTAAATATTTTTTTTAGCCATGGCGGCCATCTTGAATTTCCGGTCGACCTGAAATTTTGCTTAGATCAATAAGACATCAAGAGCAACATTCGTGTGAAGTTTCATGAAAATCCATCAAGTAGTTTCAGAGGAGTAGTCGCTACAAGTTTTCATTATATAAAACTATGTAAACAAAGATGGCCACTGTCAGCCATGTTTAACGACGAATCAGAATAATGTTCGATTCGAATAACCATCATGTCATGCTGGTCATTTTAGAAAAAATCCCATATCAATATCACTTATAGTTTTCAAGTAGTAGTCACTACAAACTTATATTTTTTTAATTTATTTTTAGCTGTGGCGGCCATCTTGAATTTCTGGACGATCTGAAATTTTGCTAGGATCAATTAGACATCAAGAGCAACATTCCTGTGAAGTTTCATGAATATCCGTCAAATAGTTTCAGAGTAGTAGTCGCTACATTTTTTCATTATATAACTCTATGTAAACAAAGATGGCCGCTGGCAGCCATGTTTAACGTCGAATCAAAACGACTTTTGACAAGGACCAACATCATGTCATGCTGATCATTATAGAAAAAGTCCCATATCAATATCACTTATAGTTTTCAAGAAGTAGTCGCTACAAACTTGTATTTTAAAACTGTATTTTTAGCTTTGGCGGCCATCTTGGATTTCACATCAACATGATTTTTTGCTAGGATGAACTAGACTTTATGGGCAACATTTTTGTAAAGTTTCATGAGTGATCCAGTAGTTTCAGAGAAGTAGTCGCTACAAATAAAAGTTTACGGCCAGACGGACGGACAGACGGACAGACGGATGGACGACGGACGGCGCACCACGGCATAAGCTCTGCTGATCTCTGATCAGTCAAGCTAAAAATGTGTCAATAGCGGGTGGGGTAAATTGATTTCTAATTTGAAGCAAAATAGAGATTTTTAACAGAATTTAGTGCTAAACAGAGCTTCTTTACTCTTTATATAACTAAATGAATTGTAAACTTAACATTGCATCTTTAAAAAGAACCTCAATAATTATTCATACAAGCATGACACTCAAAAATGAACATCAAAATTGTATATGAAAGCGTTACAATGATAACCTATTAATGTTCGATTTTTTTATATAAGCTACCTGTTCCGGATTGCTATCATGGAAAAATGTAATCTATATACATTGTTCCTTTCAAAAAGTGATGGTAGAATTTGTCCCTTGAGTAGGTACACTATCGAACATTTTGGATCCTGGCTCAAGGCCTAATAGTATGAAAGTGATCTTACGAAGTTTGTAAATCACGTCACCATAGAAGTAAGGTTGTGATAGTCCTTGTCGCAGAAGAGAGTTCGTAAATTACTTTTATATTTCATTATAATTAATTTTATTGTCAGTACAAATCTCTATTTATATCTTTTTTATGAATGGTTAATGACAATTGTAAAAAAAAATTCGAAGGTTTCATTTCACAATTTTCAAAAGGCCATGTCATTTTTGTTAAAACATATGTCAGCCATATTGAATGTAGGTTATGAGTATAATAAAATGAAAAAAATAATACAAACAAACAACTGCCATGGTTAGTAGTTAGTACAGTAGTTGAGGTATTACCATTAAGCTTCTTCTTCGCTGTTTTTATTTTGAGTGTTGACACAAAAATGGTTCGCGCAAATGCATATATATAGTTTTCAATTTCATATGCAAAATTCTTCGTTGTGATTTCTGTGGGTGTGATAATTCAAACTGGTGTTAAAAATCGTTAAAATAGACACATTTCTATTAAAAATCGTTAAAATAGACACATTTCTATTAAAAATCGTTAAAATAGACACATTTCTATTAAAAAGCATAACAATAGACTTTTTTTGTTTTTACAAGGTTAACTATTACTTCGTGTCTTGATGTGTAATAGTAATAGTAATGTGTAATAGTAGTATAATAAGTGGGGGTATAGGGCCAGTTTTCCCTCGCGGGGAACGAGAAAACCTAATGAAATATGCCAGTGGAGACTCAGGCGTAACTCTCATTTATACACCAAGATCTAAATGTAAGTCACGCCTAAATCAACACCAACATATTTCACTAGTTTTCTCAAGCACCCCACTCAGGGAAACTCGCCCTATACCCCCACTTATTATACTACTAATTACTCCGGTTTGCTATTTTAATAACATAACATTTGCAACTCATTAAGCAAAGTCAGGGAACCGGGCAGTCGTCTTCATCATCGCTCTGCATATCATTTTTTCCGAGGTTGCCTCAGCATTTCACTTTTTCTTTAGATTACCATGTCACGTGACCGTTTATAATATTAAAACGTAATCGTACGAAACTTCGAGGGCCGAATCAACCAATCGGTGAAGGTCAGTTATTTATATCAACCAATCGGTGAAGGTTTGGCCTACCTGACAGGTATATAAGGCAGTGAAATACTGCAGTCTAGTATCACTCTTAACACGGTGACATACCCTTTTTGGGAATAGAGACCTGAAAGAGTGAAAGTTAAAAGCGATACTTTGTATTATGCTTTTTAGGAGAGCGCAATTTTATTTTATGTCTACTGTCGCTGAATCTACTTTCGGCGAAGTTTTTCAATAACATTTGCAACTCATTAAGCAAAGTCAGACGGAACCGGGCAGTAGTCTTCATCATCACTCTGCATATCATTTTTTACATGTAGACATTTCCCTTTCGTCTATAATAAACAAAAACGATGAAGCATCAGAAATTAAACTGAACTTCCTACAACATAAGGATAGTAAATATAATAACTTTTTACAAATATATACAGATGGTTCCAAAGATCCTGTCTCAGGACGTGTAGCATCAGCCTTTGTTATACCAACAAAAGATATTACTAAAATTACTAGAATCTCTGACGGTCTCTCAATTTTTACCGCGGAGCTAGTCGCTATAGACAGAGCACTTAAATGGATTATTAAATTCTCAGTTATTTTCTCAGACTCGCTTTCATGTCTTATGGCTATTAAAGACAGAACGAGTAGAACTCGCCCTGATCTTCTGACAAATATTCTATATAAATTAAATGATTGCCATATTTTAAAACTTTCTGTAAACTTGGAGTGGTGCCCGGCTCATGTTGGTATAGTCGGCAACGAAAAAGCCGACCAAAACAGACTTGGACACCACTGCCGTTGACAAACCAATCCCTTTAGGACATACTGAAATTTACTCACAAATTCGGAAAATAATAAACAACAAAGTAGATCATTATTTAACTAATCAAATTAACAAGTTCCATACTTTCTCTAGATTTAAAACAAACTTCAAAATTCAGGAACCATTTTCTACCAACAGGCTTATCGATAAAGTAATTACAAGACTGGGGTACAATCTATTACCGGCTAGTTTTGGCAGCCACATAATTAACGACCTTCATAAGGATTGTCCTAACTGCCTAGTCGATTTTACTACGGAACATTATTTACTAGATTGTAGTCAGTTTGAAAAAACAGAGAGATATCTTAAAATTAAAATTGCTAAACTTATCATTACCCTTTAATTTAACTAACATGTAAGATCCTATCAAAAAACATAGAGTTCAAGTATTAAGCGCTCTCAGTTCTTTCATGCTGGGCACACAATTTGAAAAGAAGATTTAGACTAAACTACAATGTTGGACGGCCCAGTGGATTAGCTTGTATGTTTTGTCTGCTGGGCTCGAAAACACTGATGGTTTGATTTAAATTCGTTTAAACAGTTTAATTTTACCAAATTGTAAACCCTTTCTATTAGAGTGCAGATAATCGTCGTATTTAACATTATATAAACGTCATATGATTACTTATTAGTCTACGTAAGTAACAACATAATATATAAACTTCTTAAGAATAACAAATTTGGGTCATACTCAATACTGACTGCCACCTGGTTAGACGGTCGCTGTACTGGCTCTCTGGGTGGTAGTCAACACAGAGACGTACGTTATTCTTAATATGAATATTATAAACTACTTAATTGATACAGTTATAATATGGGACTGATCCGATGGACGCGTTGGGGCGATTTTTGAGTCTGATGACAACGCAGGCACAACGGTCCAGGACCAATCACATACTTTTATATATATAATGCGCCATGACTAAGTGAGTGTGGGGACTGCCCTACCTCATGGCGTCGTGGACATGTCTAGCTGACTTTTGATAGGACTCCATGACAGGATGAGTGTGGGGTCAACCCTATACTTTTGGAGATGCTTATTAAATATTAAATATGTC
The DNA here is from genome assembly GCA_037043455.1 of Cyrtodaria siliqua. NCBI lineage: Eukaryota > Metazoa > Mollusca > Bivalvia > Adapedonta > Hiatellidae > Cyrtodaria > Cyrtodaria siliqua. The sequence goes on from JAWPHD010016851.1 coordinate 5,247, forward strand.
CTAAAAATGTCCTAAATGTTTATCTTATAAACAATACTATTACTAAGTTACATATTCCCCCCACTCCATCCACTCCCACTCCCTTATGTCGTATAATTCCATGTAACACTACTTTGTATGACCCCACCAGCCCGGTGTGTGATTTTAATATTTGGTTGTTTTATATCAACAGTTAAGTTATTATCAACAGTTAAGTTAATAGAAATTCCTGGCAGTCCTATTTAATTTTATATATGCTTATTACTTCACATTGATTTTATATCAACAGCTGGGAAGATGCTATTTTTAGTTTGATCTGACGCACACATCGGGATAACGGGGTACATAATATTAACATGTAAAACCTATGTATACCTCTGCTTCATGCCCTCCCCAGTGTGGCCTCCCCGTGGCTTTGGCGGAGGGACACACTCCATTTAACGTTTTTGCTCTCATAAGCGTAAAACTCATTCTGAATTATTTTATTTTGAGAGACTTGGAGTGATGTCTTACTAACAACACTGGACATGTTAACGATTTCTTTTTTAACATTATATGCTTATAATTATAAGAGTCCATTCCTTTGGAAGGGAGCATGAAGCAGACACAACATGGATTATGTATATATGTACATATTAAGTTAAATCATTTTTAAGAAATGGTGACGCGCGGGCGCTGGAAAATAAAATTATTATTTATAATCCTCGATTGAATTTTATATATATAATAGACCAACATGAGCTTATTCCACCTGTGTCCCCATCACTCAGCCTCTGCCAAGTTAATCTTCTTGTGTCCCTGCAAACCATCTATTGCCATGTCTTGCGTCTGCTTGGATCCTGCCATCCGTGCGTGATTGATAAGCATTAGTAACATTATTTATACTACTAAGATTATTATAAATAAACTACTATTGAAAACCTCGCCAAAAGGCCTAGTTGCCAACGGCGAGGAAAAATAAAACCTTATACTACTACAGTCTAGTATCACTCATAACACGGTGACATACCCTTTTTGGGAATAGAGACCTGAAAGAGTGAAAGTTAAAAGCGATACTTTGTATTATGCTTTTTAGGAGGACGCAATTTTATTTTATGTCTACTTTCGCTGAATCTACTTTCGGCGAAGTTTTTTAATAACATTTGCAACTCATTAAGCAAAGTCAGACGGAACCGGGCAGTAGTCTTCATCATCACTCTGCATATCATTTTTTACCATGGAGTATTTTATTTTTCTACACTTTGCTATTTTGTATTTCAGTTCAAGAAGCTCTTCTCTGTTTCCAGCCAGCTCACGTTCATAATTATCCATTTCAACCAGCAATCGTCTTATTTTGGTGTCCATAAAATCATCACGAACTACCGCATATTCTACTTGGAGTTGCTTACCTCTCATCAATTCTCTTCTATATTTATCTTTAAATGGTTATGTTTTCTGCAAACCTTTTCTAATCTTTCTTGTTCCATTATATAATACTATATATAATTATTTTTAAACCCTTGAATGCTACTCAACTATTACAATTAACTGTATGCTAACGTATCTTGTCCGTTATCTAGTATGTACCGTTTATCATCATAAGCTGATAAACTTTTTTTATTTATTGCCTAGCTGCTTATGTTATGCTTTTGTGATCTAATAACTTTCATCTCATTATGAGCTTCTGTTGCCGAAAACAAAGTCTTTTTGTAATCGTCATGTGCTATCTGTTTTTTAACAACACACTTTTTAACACCCTTAAAATGTTACGTGCTGGTAGCGTTTAACGTTTAAATAAAATGGACTCCGAGGAAAATTAACTTATTTGGACATCCTATTGATTATCTAACTATTGAAAACTAAGGGGTAAACAACAAAGTATAAAATCAGAAGTAAGTTTCCCTCTCTTTATTTATATCTTAGTAGGAAAACATATAACGTAGAATTATCAGTAATATATAACAAATAACGACTTTCCTTAATAAATAATAATACTCTCTTTGACTAGAAATACTCTTTAAGTACTTAATCCCTAACGATATGCTGATAAATATTATAATCTCTATATTAAATATTTATATCAATTCAAAACCTTCTAAAAGTAAATCGTTTTAAATTCTAAATTTACTATTGAATCTATTTATTAAAGTTACTATTCGAGCGAATTTTAAATGCAAAAATAAAGTCTAAGTTCAACCTAACACACAATGTGTTACCTTTAGAAGAAAATTCGGAGTCCTAGATCTGCAGGCGATCTAGCTATTTATACTGCACAAACAAGAGGCCCAAGAGGGCCTGTGGACGCTCTACTGGCTAACATGGCTCTTATAACATCAATGAAGTGAGTGACTGCCATTTACGTTTTTTTGAAAGTTTCGGGCAAAAAACAGCTTTTTAACTAAATCAAGGGCCATAACTAAAGAATCTGGTAAAGTTTGGTAAAGATCAGATGAAAAATGAAGGCCCAACCGTATTAACGAGGCAACATATAGCATGTTTAACTAAATCAAGAACACCTCTGTTACTGGTCCGACTGGTCGAACATAGAGCTAAAAAAAAAAAAATATTCAAAAATCCAAATGTGACCCCAGGGTCACCATTTGAACAAACTTGGTAAAGGACCATAAGCTTTTAGCAAATGCAAAATATTAAACCTCTGGCTCTTGCAGTTCCAGAGAAGATTTTTTTCCCCAGTTTTTCCCTCTACAAGCATTTATGTAAAATTGTGAATCCCCGGGGCAGGGCCAGATGTGACCCCAGGGTCCCCATTTGAACAAAATAGGTAAAGGACCATAAGCTTATAGCAACAGCAAAATATTAAACCTCTGGCTCTTGCAGTTTCAGAGAAGAAGATTTTTTAAATTTTTCCCTATACATGTCTATGTAAAACATGTGACCCTTGGGGCGGGACCAAATGTGACCCCAGGGTCACTATTTGAACAAACTTGGTAAAGGACCATAAGCTTATAATAAATGTAACATATCAAACCTCTGACTCTTGTAGTTGGCGAGAAGAAGATTTTTAAAAAAATAATCCTATATAAGTCTATGTAAAACTGTGACCCTCGGGGCGGGGACAAATTTGACCCCAGGGTCACCATTTGGGCAAACTTAGTAGAGGACCATAAGCTGATGCTACATGTAATACATGAGAGCTCTGTGCCTTGTGGTTTCAGAGAAGAAGATTTTTTAAAGTTTTTTCCTATATGTCTATATGAAAAAACATGCAAAACCTCAATATACAAATTTTGGACCCCCGGGGCACAGCCATTTTTGACCCCGTGGACTTTATTTGAAAAAAACTTGATAGTCTAGGCGTTGGCGATCATTTTAAAAGAAAAACTGTTGAAATCTGTCCAGCGGTTCTGGAGAAGAAGATTTTTAAGGTTTCGACCATATATGGTAATGGCAGCCATCTTGGATGTAGCGTTGACCTAATTTTAACAAATCTAAAAAGCATTCATCTAAGGATCATCCACGTGAAGTTTGGTCAAAATTAGCCAAGCGGTTTCTGAGGAGAAGTCGTTTGAAGAAAAGTTAACGGACGACAGACAGACAGACGACAGACGACAGACAGACAGACAGACGACGGACGACGGACAACACAGCATCCCATAAGCTCTGCTGGCCCTTGGCCAGTAGAGCTAATAAAACTGTGCGGCGCACAAGTGCGCAAATGTGCACTGTGCACTAACAACGCTAAAACGCGCAACGTCAAATGTGCGCTTTTCCCGTGCGCTAAACGCACATACAAATAAGTGCGGTTTGATACTCGCCTATTTCAAACATGAATTAAAACACTTTTATGAATTAAAGTAGCGTAAGTAAAGTTTCATACACATAGAATAATGATTAAATAACCTGACTCTTACATTTAAAACAAATATTCTCCTTGGAATAAGATAGTTTCGTGAATCAAAAGATCGAATTGACAGATTTGAATTCGCCGCACAAATAGTTGCTATGGTAAACAATCCCATCATGCAACGTAATTCCGGATGCAATATGGTTGCCGGAAGGATTCATATGTAAATGTAAACAAGCTTGCTGCTTTGAATTTAAGTGATAACAGCGATAAAACATGGTAACCTGATATGATAATCGTAAGTTAATCCCTAGATTAAGTTAATATGATGAATATGCGTATAATGAACACAATGGATATACATTTTAAACTGCGATAATATGCGTAATGCTAAAGTGAAAGTAGAGTGAAACATCGGGGCATTACAATATTTCTTTGCACTAACCTCATTATCTAACACATACGAATATAATTTACTTCGTAATCCGACAAATTCAACAATAGGCATACCGCACGTTTCATCTTTCATCTTGCCAATAACCTTTTTATTATCATTAAAATGAAACTGACTTTAATTTACTTCGTAATCCGACAAATTCAACAACAGGCATACCGCACGTTTCATCTTTCATCTTGCCAATAACCTTTTTATTATCATTAAAATGAAACTGACTTTTCGGATCATAATCACAATTATCAAGCAGTTCTTTATCCTTGTAAAAGTCCGATACACATCTTTTGCTTTTATTTCATAACACAAGGAATCGGTATCAGTAAATAATAACTTAGCTTTTCTATCATATTTGTTTTTGATATAGTTGTAATGAAAATCATACATCAAATATTTTGACAAGTCTAAAATACACATGCCAACATAACAAGGACGATTTAAAACTAATCGTTCTTTTATTCTGTTTATGGCAAATAAATTTTCATTAAACATTTTACAAGAAATAAATGAAGGTCTTGCTGCATATTTTAAGAGAACCTCCTCGTCGTGAGTCAATTTAACATTAATTCTTTTTCTCAAATTTTCCAACGTTTCACAAAAACTGAATTTTTCATCAGTTTGAAGAAATCCTTTTCAAAAGCATTTTTACCAGCTGTTCTCTTGGCAGTATTAAAGTCTATGTATGTTTTTAACCTCTTTGATTCGTCGAACTGCTGTATTCGATGTATTTTTGTTACCTTCAATCCAAGTTTTTATACAATTCTAAGTTTCTAAAATGCACGACATACTTTTCTTTATTTTTTAACGTTGTAACAAGTTTATTAACATTACAATGTCCTAAATTAAACTTTTGTTTTAAATTTTTACAATAGTCTGACAACCACTCATCTTTGATATTTAAACTTTCCGGGGCGAGAGGATAATCATTATGCAAGTCATGCAGTTTCTCAGGATACTTGATATCACACTCAACAATGTAATTTGATTTTCCTTTTTCAAACTTATCAACCCACTTGAAGTTGCCAGTAGGTAACGGTTGACACATGGCCCACCCGTACAAGTTATTAGCATCAAGATATATTAGGTACTTGTTTTCTTTTTTCTTGTCATAGTTTTTCATATATTTATTGTTAGCCTGTGAATATCTGTTTGCAATATAACTCGTACCGCCTCTTAATCCTTTTTCCACAAACAAATATTGATCAATATCAGTTATTTAATCAAGTTAGATACTAGTCATCTTGAGGCATGCATCCCAGGCTAAACCAGGACTACTGAAGTAATGACAAGGATCTAATTTGTAACACTCAATGCATATTTTTCTAAAGTTTTCAAAAACATCTGTCAGTAGCAGCACATCAGTCTTAAGATACAGTTCATGATATTCTCCCATATTTTTAATATTAAATGTTTTCCATATTGTTTTAGCATGATCATAATCTGCATCTGAAATATGCTCATCATTTAATTGAGAATAAAAGCTATCTTTATCAGGTAACTTAGTATCCTTGAAGCGTTCATGTAATCATAAGGATAAACGCCTTTTCGTTTTATTAATTCTAGCTTATCATCAAAGTATTCATGAGAGGTGTTTTGAAACGGAGGGATGTTTTTACTAAATTTCTAATGATTGAGACATAAACTAAAAACTGTCAATAAGCACCAAACTTTGTCCTATCATAAAAGCCATGTACTTTTCCATGTTATTTGGTATAACATATCTGTTTCGTTTAAACTTCCCGATGTGCTGCATTGCATTATGAAGTGAGAGTCATATCCTCTCAAGTTATAAAACACAACAGGTATTTTTCTAGTCAACCTGAAATTAATATTACATATGTCATGAGCGCTTCCTCTATACTTTCCAGTTATATGGCAATGATCTCTAACTTTTCTAACGGAGTTTTCATATGCTACTGTACGACTCGGGTCATCTGTTTTAAGAGTTATTGAAAAACCATTACCACAAATATGACATGATTTAGATTTTTAGAATTCAGCTTCTTCTTCCTGTGACATCACCAAATCTTTTTTAAAGTTTGCATTCATAGTTTTCTTGCACCACTTTTCTTCTTCTATCATTTTTTTTCAAAAACTTGTAAACAGCATTTGGTCCTCTGTATGTCACAACTGGTTTTGAATATTGATCATCATAACAAACAAACAACCTTATACGCATAACTACAATCAGTATGTTTTTGATATTCTTCTGTATGTGATTTTTTAGGATTGTTTGATGCTGAAGAAATACTTTCGGTTACTGCTTCAAAATCAGCATATATAACAACCGGAACCATTAGCTGTCTGTCATAGTTTTTAAACTTAACCTTTTCATCTTTGTTTGGCATCTCTACTGCTTGCTTACCATTAAGTGAAAGACATACAGGTTTATGTTTTTCCAGAACTCTTTTTAATATAAAGCACTGCAAGCATGTTTTACAAAACCATTTTCTTTCCTTGTGTGCTGTTTGATTATACATCAAACTGTTAAAATATTTTATCCATACGTAATGATTTTTTTCTGCTTTATATTTTGATATGTGCAAAGGGTATACTTCATTATCTTCATACCCAAATATGTTAAAACAGATGTTGTTTTGTTTTTCTATTTTTGGGATTTGTTTGATAGTAACGGGAAATGTAATTTCTTCATAATTTAGATCACCGATATGCTTTTTATACTTTGTTATCCTTTGTGGTTTATTCTTGGCAGGAAATTCATAAGCCAAATGGCACCATCTGAAGCATTCGTTATCTTTTTCATTTTTTATATTTATTAAACCTTTTTTGTGATGTTGCATTTCTTTTGGTAACTCCAAATAACAGCTACCTCGCAAAGGCTTGTACTTTACTCGATTTATGTAATGTGCATCTAGTGATTCAATTACCCAACCACTTCCCAATTGAATCCAATTTCCAATTCTATTTATAATTTCTTCCTGTGCTTTGTCTAATTCTTCTGATATTTGATTTCTGTTTAATATTATTACAGCCTTTGAGGCAAAGTAAGCTGTTTTGTATACAAAATCAAAACCTCCTCTATCACCCGATACTTGTTTTTTAAAAGTAGGTTTTACATCAATGCTTAATTTAAATCCACCTGTTTTTCTTAGTTCTTGTTTAAGGAAGTTCACAACTCTTGATTGTGTTTTTTGTAGTTGTCTGAGCGGATCATTACTGACAACATTTACTTTAAAAACCTTGCTATACTGTTTTGGGGATGTTTCAATTTCTCGGATACTCATTATATAATATTACATGAGATTATTTCTTTAAGCCCCTATTAATTAATTAATTAACATTCTTTTATTTAATATTTTCACCCTCGTCGGCGTCCTCATCGATATCCTCATCGATATCCTCATCGGTGTCCTCATCAGCGTCCTCATCGGTATCCTCGCCGGCGTCCTCATCGACGTCCTCATCGGTATCCCCATCGACGTCCTCACCGATATCCTCATCAGTACCCTCATAAACATGTTCATTGGTGTCTTCATTAGTAACCTCATCCAAGAGAGCATCTATTTCATTATCCAGAAGAATGTCTAAGTATCTCCGAAAGCATTTTTCCTCGAGGACTCTATTATCTATCATCTGACTTATTTTTACATGATATCTGCAGTATCTATCAAAATCATCAGTTTCAAGATCACCTCCAGCTGCCAGTGATTTTATTTTTATCCTATATTTGCAATAGTTTATAAACTCGTCTTTATCAAAATCTTCTGCATCAATCATTTCTTTTAAACTTTCAACAAACGTTTCAAAGTCTTCATAACATCCGATATCAGTATTAATCACATGAGGTTTTTCTAGATTGCTGATTAGATTATCTCTGAACATCTCAACATTTTCAGACATTACTTTTAATTGTGTTTTATTAAAAATCTTAATTTCTTTTTCTGCTAGATCTGTGAGAAGCTTTACAGCATCATTGCACTCAATCTCAGTTTTTATTACCCAATCTTTTTTAAAAGATGCAATATCATCTGACAATCGTTGTATGTGAACTGTCTCAAACTCTTTGATAAGTTCATTTGTCTTGGTTAAAAGAGCCTGCTCGTAAGCAGCTACTTTCTCATAAGCCTTTTGTTCCTCTTCAAAGTGCTTTCTTTCCTCTTCCGCATAACTGTAAATACTCATATATTAAAGATTATATTAAATTAAAAAGTTTTTAGGAATGGTACTAAAATCTTTGATTTCCATAATTTCATTATCATCTGCTATCTGTTATATGTATATCAATCGTCCATGTATCAGATTGTTTTCTCAAATGTATTTCTCCCAAAAGCCCAGCCATTTAATCATTTTTAAAAGCTGCACTATCTTCTTCCAAGTGTCTCATACGACTTTTCCTATAATCATCAATATGCTCTTTTGTTTTATCTACGAGAGCCTTTTCAAGGGCAGCTACTCCAAATAGTATAGTTTTTTCCTCATCAAAGTGTTTACTTTCTTCTTCTGCATAACTTCCCATATACTATAGATTATATTATTTTAATCAACCATACATAATAATTTTAATTCCCCGGTCAAGTAAAACATCATAGTAGGCAATAAAAGAAACTTCGTATAATTTTGGTTGGCAACTGGTTGCCTCTGAAATTTGTTTTTTACAAAAAGCACGCAGTTTGTTTGTATCTCCTTTTTTAATTTTCCATGACAGTTTTAGTCGTTTAGCCATTGTTATGATTCTTTCTGTCAAATCTTGAAAGTTTGAAAAAATTAAAAGCTCTGCATCAAATTTACTCGCATTTTCAAAATCAATAGTTTTTGCATGTTCCGTTTGATCTTTTTAAAAGTTGTTGATTTTCCTTTCTATACGTTCCTTTTATATAATTACATAAGATAATGTTTCTTTAAGCCTATATTTTAAATATATAATTCTATATTATAATATAATGAATTGCAAATATTGTGAAAGAGTTTTGGATATTATTGATCCCCCTGAGACGTGCATAGATTGCATCTTATTTTACGCAACTAATAAAAAGAAGCTTTGTAAATATTGTACCAGAGCCAAGCTGTGTTACAAGTGTACTTACGCATGTATAAATTGTAACAATACTTGTCAAGTTTTCGATAACGAGCGTGTTTGCCTTAATTGTGGCACTCACAATGGCTACACTCTTATCGCAGGTTACAATTACAGCCGAAAGAAAACTATTTACCACAGAAAGTACCATTTGGATAAATACTTGGTAGAATATGATTTGTCTTCTGAAAATAGACAAAGATTTGAAGATTTGTTTTACAAACTTGTAAAGATTTTGGATAAAATAGAAGGTCGAAAAAGATCAATCAAATTTGAATACATTTTTCAGAAAATATTTAAAATATTAAAAATAGAAATAGAAACAAAACCGATTAAAACAAAATCAACCAGAGAAAAGTACGATAGGATATGGAAACAAGACAGACAAGAATTACGACCGGATGCCATGGCCGTTTGCCCCCGCGGGGCATCTCTACTAGCTTAATTTCCATTAAGCTTGAACCTTTTCATATAGATTTCCAGAGGTTCTGTAAAGTTGTCATTCTTTTGAATCTCTAATATTTTATTAAAGACAATCCTAATTATTTCCTCATCATTTTCTAGTCCTGTGGTTGTTTGGACATATGATAGAAGTTGTTTGAAACTCCTATGATGTGTTTTTAACAAAGCCTTTCTTTCTGCTATGCTTGTTTTACTTGCTAAAACTTCAACTACTGGAGGAACTGCACCAACTGCAGCCACGAAAACAGGAATTGCCGGAACCAATGCCAATACGGCAGTACAACAAATTATCCCACTAACAATTTGCAATGTTGTGTTTATAATACCGCACAATTTATAGCTAAGTCTGTATGCAGCTACAAGTCGTGTCAAGTGATTAATTAATTCTTCTTTGTTAGTAATTTGTGTCATGTATAATAACAGTTAGACAATAATTTAACTAAGATATTTAGAAAATAGTTGCTCATGTTCTTTGGATGACATTTTACCTATTTTTAATAATTCATCGATTATGCTAATACCTTTATTTATTATCTGTGGACTATTATTTCCTGATTCAATACTTCCACATACTTACTAATATTTTAAAGCTTTTGACTCGTTTGCCAAAGTGCTTTGAACTTGTTTGTATTGATCTCTCGCGGTTGCATCCTTTTCTTTTTTTAGATGTTTAGTGACTGCAGCCCTATCGCGACAATTTTGTTTGATAATATCACTAACCTGTTCGAGTATGTCTGCAAGTTCTTGGTTATTTCTGACTACACTCGACGGTAAGGGTAAGTCATTTAAATCTAACACTTCTTTATTGATTTTAGCATCTAGATCACCAGTAGTTGGTTTTTCACCAAATAACTGAGGTAATCCTCGGTATGCTTCATGTTCTTGTACTTCCTCGCCTATTGCTGCTGGAAGAGCGGCTAATTGCTGACTTATTTTCGGAAGAGAAGCTAACTGCTCGGTTAGCTGTTCCGACTGACTTTTTATATCGCTAGTTACAGGTTTAAATATTTCTGTGTATAAATCACGACTAGCTCCTTTTTCTAGTCTTTTTTGAGTAACTTTATTCTCGTATTCTTTGACAAGTTCACTCGCTTTTCGCTTTTTATCTGCTAATTCTTTCCATTTTAACAACGACATGTAATAATATAAGTTAGATTAAAATAAGATAAATTAAGATAAGTTGATATAAGTTAAACCAAGTGAATTTAAATCAAGTATTATGTAGTTTTTGTTTTCTTTTTAGCCGCAGGTTTAACTGCTTTCTTTTTAGCCGGGGGTTTAACTGCTTTTTATCTGCTAATTCTTTCCATTTTAACAACGACATGTAATAATATAAGTTAGATTAAAATAAGATAAATTAAGATAAGTTGATATAAGTTAAACCAAGTGAATTTAAATCAAGTATTATGTAGTTTTTGTTTTCTTTTTAGCCGCAGGTTTAACTGCTTTCTTTTTAGCCGGAGGTTTAACTGCTTTCTTAACTGGAGGTTTAGCCGTTTTCTTGACTGCAGGTTTAGCCGCTTTCTTGACTGCAGGTTTAGCCGCTTTCTCGGGTGCGGGTTTAGCTGCTTTTAAAAATTTTCTTATGAGTCTGATATTTGCATGCGCTTTTTTAGCCTCATTTTGTTTTTTAACCAGCTTCTTTTCCAGACGTGTTATCTCACTGGGAGATTCAGATTTGCTTAACTTTTTATTTATGCGTTTTCGTTCTACTTCTTATCCTAACAAATAAATCATATTTGGTGTTTCTTCCGTTTTCGATAGACTCCCTGGATTTTTCCTTGTCAGTCTCCAAACAGCAGGATCTGCATCTTTTTGTTTTGTAGGTCCTGGGATATTCATCTTTACTTTTTGTAATCCGTAATATCAAACTTGATTAGCTTTAAAACATTCTGCTTCTGTTCCAAGTTGTTTACCACGAGGGATTTGTTTTATTCCACAATACACTTCAGACATATATAATAATACTTGGATAATATTAATATTATCTGACTATTATTATAATGGAAATTCCAAACTATGACATGAAGACAGAAAACGGTAATTTTAAACAGATATGGAACTTCATGCCAGATTGTTGTTTTAGAATGCTTATATGTGGTAATTCAGGTTCTGGCAAGACAAACACGTCAGTTCACATGTTGCTGAAACCTTTAGTTTATTACGACACGATTTACTTGTTTTCTATAAACTTGGAGCAGTCTAAGTATCAGGTTTTGTCACAAAAACTTGAAAAGATAGCAAAAAAGAATAAAATTTCTGTTGAAGATATATTAGAATGTTCAAATGATGAAGTTATCCCTGTGGATACCTTAGATTCAGATAATCAGAAGATAGCTATTTTTGATGATTATGTTTGCGAACGCAATCAAAACGATATTATTAATTATTTCATCCAGGGAAGACACAAAAATTGTTGCGTAATTTATTTATCTCAATCTTATTACAAAACTCCCAAAGACATTCGTTTGAACTGTTCTCATTACATCTTCTTTGCGACTCCGGTTAATCGTGAACTTGGTATGCTTTCCAAAGAACAAGATGTCAGCAAAGAGCAGTATAAGAAAGCGACTAACAAGCAGTACGACTTTCTGTATCTGGATCGTCCGAGGAAGTTGATCAAAAGAAACTTCACTGGTGATATTTAATGTAATATATAATGGGGCTTTTTAATGATCTTGGTGAGGAAGTTACTACTGGCAGTGTTAATATTACAAATGTTGGTATTGTGCTGTCTGAGTATGTAAAACAAAAACATTTGGTTAATTATCTTCACAAGGGTAGAAACCAGGAAAATGTTTTGAGAAGTGATCTCAACATGAATAAAAATAAAATCACTAATGTTGGTAATCCAGAAACAGCAGATGATGTAGCAACAAAGCAATTTACTCAAAGAATAGTAGAAAAAATCATACGTGATTATGATATTGATAAAATTCCAGACATGATAAAAAATTTGACAACAGGTGTTGAAGATAAACTAAGTCAGATACAAACAAAGTTACAAGCAAACCGCGAGAAAATGCTCGAAATTCAAAACGGATTGGAAGATGAAATAAATTGTTTGAGTGATGCTTTAAAAGAGTTAGAAAAGAAAAAAGATGGATTGGAAGATAGTGAAAACTACAAGAAATTAAGTGAACAAATAAGAGCTGGTGTTCAAAATATTAATACACGGATCGGAGAAGTCAATAAACTAATGGTTGATAACAATGAACTAGAAACTGCTATTGCTGATGCTTCAAAACAAATGAGAACTGCTTTTACTACTGAAATAACTCAAATTAAAATATTAAATGAGCAGATAAACACCAACGTTGCTGATATCAGTAAAAAATTTGAAGACATCAAAAAGAAAATGGTTGACGGTAAGTCGCTGGAGACTGCTCTGAACAAACTGGTCGACACTGATAAACTTGAGACTGCAGTGAGCAAACTGGTTGACACTGATAAACTTGAGACTGCTATAAATGACGCTTCAAAGCAATTGAAAGCTGCTCAGGAAAAAAGAAACACAGCTTTTGATCATGAAATAGCTTTTTTAAAACAATTTAATCAAAAGTCTGGTAGTCGACACACAGCAATTCTTGGTATAATTGATGAGTTGAAAGTAAAAGTAGACTGTTTAAGTCGGATTCTAGTTCTTGAAGCTACAATAGACGGAATTAGTATTATAAAAGACAGCGTTGGTTATGCGTCGTACCCGACACGAAAACCACTCGAAAGAAGCAAAAGTGATACTTTTCTCGAGGTATTTACTTTTGTAACCAATCCACTTATAAAAAGTGAAGAATATGCTACAAAATGTCCCAGTGATGGTAAACGTTCCGCTGGCATGATAATTTTAAAACCAGGGCGTTATGTAGTTGAAGCAGACCTTACATATACTGTTGCACATACAGACATTGGTATAGAATGGTTTAGTTTGTTTAATAAAGGTGCTGATGAGCTGCATGTTCAACCTAAAATAGAAAATGGTAAACGAATACTAAAAGAAACATCTGAAGTTTATCTTCCGGAATCTCAATATTGGACTATCTCTCCGAGAATAAAACGTGGCACTACACAAGTTTTCAATTTTGAAAAATCAAGTTTTAAACTGTATTACAAAGGTGATTAATTTTATCTACTAATATGTATAATGGAACAAAAAATTGTATTATCATCAGAGAAAGCGTCAATAATTAATAGCTCAAATACACCGAGTAATTTTACAACTGTATTTGACAGACCATTAATATTAGGCAAGAACAAACAGTATGGCATTGGACTTGATAAGATTAATTCCATGACTTACTCATGGTATAATATTAGTAAGGATTTTAATAACAAAGTGATAAGGTATCACAATGGAACAGATTGGAAAAGTATTATTTTTACAAATGGAAATTACAGTTATGCTGATATCGATAATTACATAAAAGAAACACTGGCTGTAAACAATGATTTAACTGATGACTCACCTGTCCCGATAAGAATTGAGTTTGATTTATCAAGTTTCAAATGTTTGGTTACCATCCATAACAATTTCATGCTTGATTTAAGAGAAACAAACTTTCACACTTTGATCGGGTTTGACAAAGATGCAGTTATTAGAGAAACTAAATTTTGAACTGTGACACCAAACATAACAAATTCTATCGATACATTGTATATCCACTGTGATTTGATAAGTAAGTCTATTGTTGATGGATCATACGTGGATGTCATTTATGAAATAAGTACAGCTGATCTTACGAGATCATATCCTTTCAAAGATGAACCGATAAGAGTCGGGTTCTGTGAGGTAAACAAAACAATCATTAACAGTATTAATATTTACATAACCGACTTCTCTGGTAAGATTATTAATCTTAATGGTGTCCACACATCATTTAGATTTGTTTTGAAGGAATTAATGTAACATAAGTTATATGGTATGTTTAAAAAAAGTTTTTATGACACTAGCACGGGAACATATACTCAAGTTGATCGATTAACTGGAGCTGGCATATTTGACATTTTTTCAAAAGTCGGATCAAAGATATTCAGTGAGTCTGTGAAAACAGCAGGCAAAAAAGCATTAGAAACTGCTGGTAAACAAATCATAGAAAGCGGTTCTAAAAAACTTGGAGATGAAGTAGGAAAAATGGCTGCTGATAAATTAGTTTCAGTTATTAAACCTAAACCAAAAGGTGATATAATTTTAAAAGAACTTACAAAGGCTGATAACAAAAAATAAGTTGTGGCTAAAACTGAAGAAGATGTAAATGAAAAAATTAACAGATTACTATCCGGAAGGGGAATTCATGCAAGAATTAATCGATTAATTAATAACAAATAATCTAATTACTAGTAAATACAGATGTTTCGAAGTAATCAATATAATACTAGATATGAACATGTACCTATTCAGTTAGATACTCCTATAACAGAACCAGGAAATAATAACACACAAAAGAAAAGTGGTTATCAGTTTACAATAAATGATAGAAGTTCTTACTTTGATTGGTATAATGCATATTTTGAAATCAGTTTTCAAGTAAATAAACTTGCTGATGGAGCCGCTTTCGCAGCCGCCGATGAAATTGCTTTAATTAACGATGCAGCTTCGCTGATTAATCAAATACAAGTAAAGAAAAATGGAAAAACAGTTTATGATGGAAATAATCTTCACAGATTTGTGAATGTCAAAAACGTCCTTGAAATTTCTGACGATTATGCAAAAACAACCGGAACAAACGAATACTTTTATTTGGATAATACAGCTGCAACTAACAGATGATAATGTGCTAATTTTCAAAGCTGGTGGCGATGATGGTAGAGTAGTTATTAATAAATTAGTTTTTGGATGCCTAAAATGATATTTAACTCATATGGTTTAAGTTACGTAATGGCAAATCATATGACATCAACAGAATGGTCCTACCTCCGTGAAATGATACAAGAAAGCGGAAGCAGCCAAGCGACCGCGACCGTATTTAAAATAGTAGGTGGTGTTAAAAATCCAAAACACGTTTTTGTTTATCTGCAAAGGTCAGACAAGAGTTCTTCTCAAACACAAAATCCTCATTTTTGAATACGTTTAAGGTAAATGCTGCTAATACTAATTGCTATTTACAATCAGCTAAATTGGAAGTCGGAAGTGGAGTTTATTATCCAGAAACTGAATACAGCCATGTAATATCGTAAGAATATTCAGAGATGCTATTAATTATTCTCACAAGCAAAATGATAAAAACACTGGAACTTTACTAAACGTGGGTAATTTTAAAACTCTTTTCGGAATGATACATTTTGATTTGAGTTATAAAGGTGATGAAACAGTATTGATCCAAAAGAACTTACTTTGAGATATAGTCTAAATATACCTCCTTCTGATCCATATATAGTTTATGCTCTGGTTCTCCATGAGGAAAATGTAGATATTGATACTGTCCGAAATGAATTGGTAATAGTTTAATCTAACTTATAATATATATGACTTACGTAAATTATTCAGTAAATTTATAAGATGGCCAGAAACGAAGTCTGGCAAAAGCATATGAAAACAAAAGTGAATTAACGCTCAGGTTAAAAAATAACCAACTAACTGGAAACTTTCCTTTGCTACTGACAGCTACCCAGATTAACAATATTAACAAGGCTAAATCTCGCGGGCAGGGATTAGACATAAATATATCAAAATCGCAAAGATCTCAGTCCAAGAATGGAGGCTTTTTAGGTGCATTAGCTGGTTTGTTAACTAAAACAATATTACCAACAGTTGCAAAATTTGTTCCAAAAGTATTAGCACCACTAGCAACAGGAGCATTAAATTGGCTTAGCAAGTACTGGAATTGGCAAACTATTTGGAAATGGGATGGTAACTATTCCTAGTGGTAAAAAGCAAGCACTTCTCGGATCAAATAAATTAACACTTGCACAAAGAAACAAGATAATAAAGTCTAAGGGTTGTTGTCCTATTGAACTGACAAGGCAACAACAACAAGATGGGGATTTCTTGAAATGCTTGCATCATTAGGAATTCCATTGATTGGATCTCTTATTAGTGGCTTAACTGGAAAAGGTTTGCAAGTAGGTAGAAAAGGAAAAGGACTAAGAGTTGATCGTGGAAAAGGTTTACAAGTCGACTCGCAAATTAGACCGTACAGAAGTATCCCATTCATAAAAAAAAGTTAAATTTCAAAAACGAGCCTATCTCTAACTTAGGTATAATAAAGTGGGTTAAGCAGCTAGGTATACAGAAATTCAGAGGAGTGTTTAGCAAAAACAAATTACCAACAAAACAAAATAAACAAGAATGTGGTATTATTAATCTTGATGATTATATTGGACCTGGCACACATTGGACTTGTTACTGTAATAATTATTACTTCGATCCGTTTGGTCTGAGCCCACCAAAAGAAGTTTTAACTTACATATCTGATATAAAATACAACACCATTCAATATCAAATAAAACAAGTGTCTTGTGCGGATATTTCTGTTAGTACTTTTTCAAAAAGTTGCAAGAAGGAAATAGTGTGTACGACATTCTTTACAAACTATTAAAACCATACAAACCAACAGAAAATGAAAACATTATAAAATCATATTTTGTAAATGAAGTTTAATCTTATCATATTATATACTCGGTAAAAAATGTTTTGGACCAGGGTATATAAAGTCATATAAAAATACAACTAGTGTATACAATTTAAGTATCTTTTTTTAGTAACCAAGGTCTGCCCTACCCGGTTAATTTGGTACCAGAAACATTAAATTCCAAAAAAGATTTGATTTTAAAAAAATATCGCGAACACACAAAGGGTCTGTAAAAAATGTTGCAAAGTCCATACAAAGTCACAGATACGGACACATTCGAGTAACCAATAAAAAGATCATTATTTTTTCGCAAACTTTCATTGTAAACGATAATTATTGTTGATTGTTGATCTATTGTGAATTATCAACTGAGATAATAAGGGTTGTGGTCGAATGTCATGGATCATTGTACGGGTTCGAACACTGCCATGGTCCAAAACTTCTTTTACAGAGTATATATGAGCTATTGTATAAAAGAAAAAAAGGTTACTGAAAATGTTGATCCTAAGTATGTTTTAGCAAAAAATGGTAGAAAAATGTTAAGAGCAACTTGTGCATCTTGCGGTATTACTAAAACAAAGTTTGTTAAAAACGCAGAAGGTGGAAATACTGATATTATTAAAGCTATGCTTCCTCTGTTACCCAAAAAAGGGCTAACACTTCCTGGTTATAAATATTGCGGTCCCGGTAATCCGCTTGATAGCGGAGAACCTTCAAATTAATTAGTTGCTGTTTGCAAAGATCATGATATTTGTTATGATGAAAATCCTAGTAATAAATCAATGTGTGATAAAAACATGCTTACTGGTTTGAAATCTAGTAAGTCTAAAACTATTGGAGAAAAGATTGCTAAGAATGTGTTAGTCAAGCCTGTAATTAGTGCAAAATATAAACTAGGACATGAAGAGCCAAAAAACGAGAAAAGGCGTTGAAATGGACTGACAAGTTAGCAGATGAACTTCATAAGCCTATACGTAGAAAGTTCACTCAACGCCGTGTGATTGTTAACGAAATTGATAAAATATGGTCTGCTGACTTGGTTGACATGCAATCGTTTTCAAAGTATAATAAAGGTACTAAATACTTGCTTACTGTTATGGATTTATTTAGTAAATTTGCTTGGGTTGTACCCGTTCCAAATAAAACTGGTTTAGAAATTACCAAAGCGTTCAAACAGATAATCAGTACGGGAAGACAGTGTAAATTGTTGTGGGTTGATCAAGGTGTGGAATTTTACAACAAGACGTTTAAGCAATTTCTTGATGATAGTAATATCAAAAAGTATCACACGTTTAATTTTGGAACAGCTGTAGTAATTGAACGATTTAACAGAACATTAAAAGAGAGATGTGGAAATATTTTACAGCTGACAATACAAACACATATTTAGATGTGCTACAGATGATGGTTGATAAGTATAATAATACAAAACATCGGAGTATTAAAATGACGCCGATAGAGGCTAGTGATGAGAAAAATAAAGGAACTTGTATGGAAAAATGAAAAGTAATCAAATTAAGCCAAAGTTTAAAATAGGGGATAATGTTAGAATTAGCAAATATAAAAGAAGGTTTGAGAAAGGTTATACCCCGAATTGGACTGAAGAAATATTTGTTGTTGATGAAATTCAAAGCACAAATCCTGTGACATACAAAATAAAAGATTTAAACAACGAAAACATTGACGGAAGCTTTTATGAATTAGAAATGATAAAAGCAAAGCAAGAAATATTCAGGATTGAAAAAGTAATACGACGTGTTTACAAAAAGAAACAAGCGTTGATTAAATGGAAGGGTTACAATGAAGATTTCAATAGTTGGGTTCCATTCAAGGATATTGAAAATATTAAATAATATCTTGAACTGAAATACAAAATAGCAAAGTGTAGAAAAATAAAATACTCCATGGTAAAAAATGATATGCAGAGTGATGATAAAGACTACTGCCCGGTTCCGTCTGACTTTGCTTAATGAGTTGCAAATGTTATTGAAAAACTTCGCCGAAAGTAGATTCAACGAAAGTAGACATAAAATAAAATTGCGCTCTCCTAAAAAGCATAATACAAAGTATCGCTTTTAACTTTCACTCTTTCAGGTCTCTATTCCCAAAAAGGGTATGTCACCGTGTTAAGAGTGATACTAGACTGCAGTATTTCACTGCCTTATATACCTGTCAGGTAGGCCAAACCTTCACCGATTGGTTGATATAAATAACTGACCTTCACCGATTGGTTGATTCGGCCCTCGAAGTTTCGTACGATTACGTTTTAATATTATAAACGGTCACGTGACATGGTAATCTAAAGAAAAAAATGAAATGCTGAGGCAACCTCGGAAAAAATGATATGCAGAGCGATGATGAAGACTACTGCCCGGTTCCCTGACTTTGCTTAATGAGTTGCAAATGTTATGTTATTAAAATAGCAAACCGGATTGATTAGTAGTATAATAAGTGGGGGTATAGGGCGAGTTTCCCTGAGCGGGGTGCTTGAGAAAACTAGTGAAATATGTTGGTGTTGATTTAGGCGTGACTTAAATTTAGATCTTGGTGTGTAAATGAGAGTTACGCCTGAGTCTCCACTGGCATATTTCATTAGGTTTTCTCGTTCCCAGCGAGGGAAAACTGGCCATAAATCCCCACTTATTATACTACTCATAATCAAAATGGCTTGATCGAAAGAAGAGTTGAAATAATGCGTACATCGCTATGTTGACTAATGTTATGAAAAGCAGAAACACTCAAATTTCCTTTATCTAGAATCCTTTGGACTGTTTCTGTCTTTTGTGCAATATATGTATATATCAGGAAAATAAATAATATTGATGTTGCAATTATTTTGAGGAAGGCTTACAATAAGATAAGTAGAGACACATGCCAAACTGGAAGGTTAACACTTTCTGTTCGATGCGCGTATCTTCTTTTCAGGCTTATATACGCAAGCACAGGCATTAACGTTGCTTAGTACATACTTTCATTAATCTATCAAAACAATACCTAATTCATAATATAATATTGAAATCATCGTAGAAAGGTTGTGAATTACTGATTCCTACAGTTTTATACATATGATGTAAAACAAGCAACAAATACTGACTAAACTAAATGCGTAAGACATGTGTCAAAGGTGGGTGGCGTAATTTGACTTCCAATTTTAAGTATAATAGTGATATTTTAAGCAGAATGCAGTGCCGCAACAAAGCGTATCCGTCCTGTATTAAACTAATATGAATTATAAACTTAACTGCATATTTTAAAAGTACCTTAACCAATTATCCAAAAACATAATGTGCAGAAATGAACATCCAAAATTTGGGCTACAACGATACACCTATTATTGTTCGAATTAAACTGTATAAGCTACCGTTCCAGGTTGCTATCATGAAAAAAATGTCATCTATAGACATTTCTCTTGTTTATAAAGTGATGGTAGAATTTGCACCTGAGTTGGTAGCTATGTGGAAAAATGTGGGTCCTGGCTAAAGGGGTTATACTGCCGTTACTTGTTTGCCGTCTTAACTACTGACTTACTCTTTATATATAAGGTATTTACTTTCTAAAATATTCTGCTGTAAATGAGGATGCTCTCCCTGCGAAGGCAATGTACTCTGTATAATGAAACTATACTTACACGGAAAAATGACATCGTCGAACCACCCTCAAGCGTGCCATATGATATAGCCGTTTGCTTTGCGAGATCTTCGGCACCATCAATAGGAGACACCATTCTCTCTACTGTCAAGAACGCTGCCAAGTTTGCTGTATATGACGATATGATAATGAGTGTAAACAGCCACCAAGTGCTTCCTACAATTCTTGTAGAGATTGCTCTAGGGTTGATATCCGAGCCCTGTTGCATTAAAGTTCCAACACAAAACCAGAAACTGTTTGATAGTGTAAATGAGTTTTCAACGGTGTCAGTCTCTGGGTTGCACGGATGAGGGTTATACCATTCATATGGACTAAACCGTGCAAGTATGAATATCGTGAAACTCACAATGAAATATGCAGCAACGACGTATATCCATATTTCAATGGCAAGTGGATTCATGAAAGAAAATAATCCAGGCTTCTCTCTTCGTGGCACTTTAAAAAGAATGCTTATGCCCAAATTAAGGAATGGTTTTGTGAAGTCTATATATTGTTCCCTTTCATAGCTTATTGTAAGGGCAGCTACCGCTAGATCAGCTTTCTGAAATGTATCATATTGTTATTGTTTATAAATTGTGTCGTTGTGACATATGCTTTTATAATAGTATATACCTAAACAGACGGCCCGGTCCAAGAGGGCCTGTATCGTTCTATTGGATCTTTATGGAGTCTGTGGTCGGGGGTGGAGGAGGAGGAGTAAATTAGTTGTTGTAGCACTTACGACAAAACCCTTTGCCCTGCACTCAGCTAAATGGCAGTCGAACATATAAATTACTGCAAGTTCCCCAAGTTTTACCCATGAAGAGGGGCCCTTTACACAGAAGGACAAATCACGTTTTGTATATGTTCTGCCTCGAGTCCCTAAATGACTATAGCAAATGGAATTAAATGCATTCACATTTGGACAAGATATGAATTTTCTTTTTTAGCTGATTACCCACTAGGGAGCCCCAAGGGATGGAGCCAACAATGAAAACTTATTGCGCAGTTGCATATCCTTAATATAAAAGTAACCACACATGAACTTGACATCTCAAAGAGTATAGAAGGTGGAAACTTCGTAATAGTAAATTACTGCAAGTTTCCCAAATTGCACCCCAGTAACGGGGCGCTTTATGCAGGAGGTGAAACGCCCTAAATGACCATACCAAATGAGAATCAAATGCATTCACATTTGGACACTATATGCGTCTTGTGTGGTTTTGCTGGATTTCACCCCTAGGGGGTCCCAGTGGATGGAGCCAAAATAACAAATAGTATTGCGCATCTACACATCCTAACCTAAGAAACACCACACATGAACTTGATATCTCAAAGGGTATAAAAGAAGTTAGCGTCACAAGGCAGAAACTATGTAAAAGTAAATTACAGTAAGTTACCCCAAGTTGTACCCCTTTAGAGGGGCCGCTTTATGCAGGAGATCAAAACCCTTTATACATATATTGTGCCTCGAGTACATCAATGACCATACCAAATTTGAATCATAACCATTCACATTTGGACAAGATATGCATTAGTTTGTGGCTTTTGGCTCGATTACCTCCTAGCGGGTTCCAGGGGGTGAAGCAAAAATCTGTGACATTATTTGGTATCTACACATCCTAACAAAGAAAAAGACCATACAAGAACTTGAAATATCAAAGGGTATAGAAGGAGTAGGTGTCATAAGGCCGAAACTCTGAAACAGTAAATTACTGTAAGCACCCCAAGTTGTACCCCTGTAGTGGGGGCCCCCTTACACACGAGGGAAAAACTCATTTTATAAATGGTGTGCCTCTAGTCCGCTAAATGATCATACCAAATAAGAATCAAATACATTCACATTTGGACAAGATATGCAATTTGTTGTGTTTTTTACCTGATTACCCTCTATGGAGCCCCGAGGATGGAGCCAAAACATGTAACCTTATTGCGCATCTGCAAATCCTTAACTAAGAAACACACCAAAACATGAACTTGAAATCTCAAAGGGCATAGAAGGAATTAACATAACAAACCCCAAACTCGTAGAAGTAAATTACTGCAAGTTCCCAAGGTGTACCCCTGTAGAGGGGCCCCTTTATGCTGGAGGTTAAAACCAGTTTTATATATGTTGTGCCTTGAGTCCCAAAATGACCATACCAAACTAGAATTGTAGCCATAAACATCTGGACAAGATGCGTATTTTTTTGTGATGTTTGACCCGATTACCCCGCCAGGGGGCCCCAGTGGGCAGAACCAAAAACAAGGACCTTATTGCGCATTTACACACCCTATTTAAGAAATACAACATACATGAACTTGAGATCTCAAAGGGTATAGAAGGAGTTAGCGTCACAATGCCGAAACTCTGTAATAGTAAATTTCTGCAAGCTTCCCAAATTGTACTCTTTAGAGGGGCCCTACATGCAGCAGGACAAAACTAGTTTTTGTATAGAATTTGCCTCGAGTCCCTAAATGACCATACACAATAAGAATAAAATCCATTCACAATTACACGGACAAACAGGGGCCCCAGTGGGAGGAGACGAAATCTGAGACCTTGCTGCATCCCCTTGGTCATAAAATTAAAAACAAGAGGGCCAGGATGGCCCTAGATCGCTCACCTGGTAATCATGGGCAATAAGTCTGCTGTGTCTAGTCTGGCATGGGTATTTTTTTAATTTGTCCGACTTTCTTCTATGAATGAGATTTCAGAAAAATGGGTGTGGGTGGGGTGGGGTGGGGTGGGGGTGAGGCGGGGGAGTACATGGATGGATATGAATCAGGCAACTTGTTTAAGCTATTATTGATATTAACATTCTAAACAAATTTGGTAAAGATCAGATAAAAAATGAAGTAGCTACAGATTTAACAAAGGAAAATACAATATAGCATTTTCAACAAATCAAGTGACATAACTCTGTCGTTACTAAGATCTAGCTGGTTTTTCGAACTTGTCCAAGATTTCATTGATATACCGCGATTTGCACAACTAGACATCATACTGAGGCTTCCTGCCAAATTTCGTAGAAATAAGCCGTTTAGGAGGAGTAGCGCCGACAAGAAAGTGTGGTTAAGATCGCATGAAAAATGAAGGGGCTAGAGTGTTCACAAGGCAAAAGTTAACGGACGACGGACAACATGTCATCCCATTAGCTCTGCTAGACTTTGGCCAGTAGAGCTAAAAAAACAGCAATATAAATTTAAAAATGTGTAAATAGATATATCTATTTACACATTTTTGAAGAAACTAACATACATCCAAAAACAACAGTTTCAGCTTCATTTGAAAGACATTTTACTTAAAGCTACACAATCCATACATAGGATTGTACAATTTCATGGATATTAATGCTTCGTGGATGAAATAATTTTTGCTATGAGCTTCGTATTGGTCTGTATATAGACTACATATCAACTTTTTCTAACAGCTTATGTCTTATGGAAAGCGGACTTTCTTGGGGCGATCTTTTCATCAACATGGTTCTTAGAAGAAGGTACGACTTTAAAGTATGAAATATAGCGGATCGTTGTTATTTTAAACCACAGGGTCTATTTATCTAGAGCATCTTGAAATCTGATCAAAATATTTCCTAAATAAAATATTTCCGTTATCAATTTGCCTCTAAGGTAATATTTTGAAACATTTTAAATCTGAAACTTAAAGCTATTTAATCGTTTTCCACACACATACTGATACAAAATCATGGCAAAGGGAATGTTGTCAACCTAAGGGATTTCATTAGGCCACGCTTAAAAATATCTTAGATTGCCCAAATCCGACCTTAGATTTTTCAGATGGGAGGTAGGAATGAGTTTTTTTCTTCCAATGTATACAAAATAACTTTTGTGAATGCTGTTCAACGTTTAACAGTTTGGACATAAAACACTACTTTTTGTACTTATTAAAGATGGTTTTAGTATACTGGGCGTGTATAGCAATGTTGAACATCTTAACCTTAGTATATAAAACAACTGGTAAACCAAATTAATAAAGATGAAGTGGAAACATTGTCTGTTTTTCAAAAGGCTGTTCAAGTTTGACCAGGTAGGATAATGAGAAGGCAATGTTAGAAAAAGTTATATACGTTGAACCATTACAACGCCTATTAAATGCACTCATGGTACTGAGCTACCCGTCTCTAAAAATTCCGCGGAATTCCGACAAAAAGCCGCGGAATAAATTCGCAATTCCGATCTTCGGAGTAATGGACATAGGTTTTAACAGAAAATAATTCGGACTTTGGAAAAAGATAACAAAAGATTTCCAGGGACAAATTCATATTCCTCGGAAAGTCTTCGGCTTTCCGATTTCTTTGGACAAAATTGTCCGAATATGTGTTTCATCGGACCTCAACAGTTCTTCGGAAAACATTCGAACATCAGCAATAGTTCGGAAAATATTCGGACATCGGCATTTCCTTCGGAAAATATTCGAACATCGGCATTTCTTCGGAAAATATGTGGACATCGGCATTTCCTTCGGAAAATATTCGGACATCGGCATTTCCTTCGGAAAATATTCAGATATTGGTATTACTTTCAGAAAATATTCGGACATCGGCATTTCTTCAGAAAATATTCGGACAGAAATAATCTTTAAAATTAAAAAACAATTAAAATTTATTTTTTGATAAAGAAAAGCGAAACAAATTCCAGTAGACACAAACAGAAAAATATAGCAATTCTGTTGTTGAAATTATTCCAATTGTTTCTTGATTTCCGGAACAATTTGAAATTTCAGAAAATCATTCGCTTTCAAATTTCTGCAGAAGCAAATCTATTAATTATATTAGTCATGCATATTTACAAAAAGTTCATAATGGCAAATGTATATAATTTATTATTTCAATTTGTAGTGATATAGTAAAAATTAACCTTGTAACTGCCAGTTTTGAATTAACTTTTTCTACATTAGGCGAACGTGTTTGTGTCCGAAATGGCCTGCCGAGTTACTTCCCGTATATGCATTATCGCCATTTACATAAAATGAAAACAAATTTTGTTGGACGGTGACTTGACATTCAAATAGTTATCAAAATAACTTTTTTGTTGAATCAAAATGATTTGTTTTTGTTGTATGTATATAATACAGTGTTACAGTATTGAATCAATGTAATTTAGACTGTATATTACTCATTATAAGAATACCTGTTTGGTTTAAAATAATTATATTCTTATACATGTATACAAAAGTAATGCACTCTGAACAGGGACAGTATATTAAACAGGTCCTGCTATTAATAAAGCTCATAATATAATGCTTTGAAACCGTAAACATCATGCACAAATTCTAGTGGCATCTTGATACTATAACCTTTTAACAATATTTTAAGGTACCGACCATTTTGATTTCTGGGGCGCCTGGGATTTTTTTTGAAAAAATAGTCTGGCCCTCGAATTGCTGAAAAAAAATATCCTGGCTCTGACTTGAGGGGAAAAGAATAAACAGTCCCTCAAACTGTTGAGAAAAAAAATAATCCAGCCTTCTCTCACATTCTTGGAAAAAAATAATCTGGCTGAGTTCAAATAGAGGAAACAAATAATCTGGCTCCAGTTATAAATGTGATATACACTGGCAAAGGTGGTAGTAAATGTGTTGTATAAAGTGTTATAAAGTGGTCATGGTAGTAATTTCGTATACATTCATGATTGGTCATGGAAGTAATGAAATTGATATGGTTATACTGAATGTGGTACACGTAAGACAGTAATATGGCTATTATTTTTTGATAATTTGTTTTACAATTCCTCCTACGACAAAACGAAATTAGGTATTTTATTTTTCCGTAGGGAATTTAATAGTTGATGGTTTTTTTTTTTTTTTTTTTTTCAGTCTCCATATGTTGGAGACCCATTTATTCTCCCCGTCCAATGATGTACGAGGGGTCGAGAAGGACCATCCCCTTGTACACCTTACAACATTTACATATTTTTTTTTACAAAAATATGTATAACAAAATCCTAAATCAATAATACTCACTCAGATCTCTCAATCATTCGCTCACTAGTTCTAGTTTACTATACATTACCACTATTTTATAGAACTTAATGACAAAAAGTAATCTTTCAATAGAAAATTTCTGTTGAGTATTTTTATTTGGTTATAAGTGAGTTTTTATGGTTTTGGTAACACATTTACATTCACACATAAATGCAAAAAAGTGAATATATTAATTATAGTATGATTAAAAATTGTATGACTTAACTTTATTGGTTGGGGAGCATGATGGGGTGGGTTAAAAAAATATTTTTTTTAAATAAAAAAAATATGGGGAGTGGGGGTTGGGGTTGAGGATATGTCTCTGGCATTAGTATCTGGCGTTTTATTGTTCAAAAAATAACAAATACACATCTGGGTCTTATTTTTCCGAACTTAACAGTTCGTGAAACTTTTCCCATGAAATTAAAGATATGTTGTAGTTGTTTTCAACAATGGATATTTCTTTGCTTGTTTTATACAAAAGTTGGATTCTGTGCTTCAGTGTTGTAATTGTGGGTATGTTTTTTGAGCATCTGCAGTAATATAAGTAGTATTTTGTCTCTAAAAGGATGAGCTGGATTAAGTTGCTTACATTTTTGTCATATGTTCCAAAGATAAATGATTTTTCTTCAAGAGTAATTTCAATATCTTTTGTAAGCAGCCAATCTTTAAGTTTACTTAATATATTTGTTGTTTTCTCACATTCCCATAAAATATGTATAATTGTTTCGGAGGCCGTTGAACAGAAAGAACATATTGGAATGTCAAGTATTTTTTATCTTATGTAGAAAACTATTTGTTGCTAAGATGTTATGGTTGATGCGTGTCTGGAACCATTGCAATGTAGTATCTTTGGTTATTGAAAAAGGCCAAGTAAAAATCTGTTTCCAAACTGAGTTGCTGATTTGGTACCGTTTATTCCATGAAAGTTTTGCAGTAGGGATTTCAAGATTTTGGTTGAGTAGAAGATACATATCTTTTATTCCCTTCTCATTTTTTATGTATATTTTAATAGGATTTGGTATGATGGGGTTTTCAAGCTTGCTTGTAACTTCTATGTTGTTATCTTTTTTCATTTTTTTGACAGCAGTTACTAAACTGTGGTACTGTAGAAAATTAATGTTTACATCAAATGCATATTTTAGTTCTTCCTGTGTGTACAAATTCCCATCATTTTTTGTAATGTCATTTATAGTATACATTCCTTTATCAAACCAGGATTTTATAAAATAGCTTTTTGACCCTACCCTGACATTTTCGTTATAAAAGATTGGGCCTGATAAGTATAGATCTGTGTTCACTGGCTTGGACCTGGATAGTATTAGTATGTGTGACTTTAAAACATCTTTCCAAAAGGGGTTTGAAATATTATTTATTATTTCTTGTGCATACATAACTCCGCACCAAGATAATTTGTTTATATCTAAATATGATTTAAGGATATTTGCATATTTGTTTTCCTCTAACAGTAATCTTCTAACCCATGTTGATTTTAAGGCTGATATAAATGCAGAGAGATTTGTCATTCTCAATCCACCTTCTTCATAATCCTTACATAATACAGTGTTTTTAATTCTTGATTTACCTTGCCATAGGAAGTTAAAACACAATGTGTTTATTTCATTGATAACATTGTCTTTTGGATTAGGTAAGGATAAAAACAAATGATTAAGTGAAGGTAAAAGGAGTGACTTTATAACTGTAATTCTACCAATGGGAGTCAGGTATCTACGTTGCCAACTACTTATTTTTTTCCTCAAAGCTATTATTTTGTCATTGTAATTCAAGTCATTCATTTTTGTAAGATCTGTGTCGAATATAATTCCTAACAGTTTAAATCTAGAGTTTCCCCATGTCAGTTTCCATTTAGTTTTTATTGAATGTGTGCTATATTTCATTGAGCCTAACCAAACCACCTGCGTTTTTTCAAAGTTAATTTTTAATCCAGAAATATTTGCAAAGAAATCCAGCTCGAGTAATGTTTCATTCAATGAGGTTTCAGACCCATCTAAAAATGAAGTTGTGTCATCGGAAAATTGTGTTAAATGGTATTCTTTATTGTTTATTTTAATCCCTTGTATCTTTTTGTTATGCCTAATTTTTATAGCCAAGATTTCCGCGCATAAAATAAATATATAAGGGGACAGGGGATCGCCTTGCCTACAGCCGCGTGCAATACTGAAAAAGGATGACAAATTACCTCCTTGATTAACAGACAACTGAGCATTTTTATAAAACAGAGTTATCCATGCTTGTATTGATGGACCAAAATTAAAAAACTTCAATACTTTTTTTATAAAGGACCATGACAAAGAATCAAAGGCTTTTTCAAAATCAACAAGTAGAAGTAATCCTGGTATATGTTTTTCTTCTAAATAATGCATTATGTCATATGTCAGTCTTGTATTTTCGCCCAAAAAACGACCTGCTAAAAATCCTGTTTGATCTCTATTAATAAGCTTATATAATACAGTTTTTATTCTATTAGCTACAGAGGCAGACGCCATTTTATATACAGTATTTAAAAGAGAAATAGGTCTATAGTTCTTTAAAAAATATCTATCCTTGTTTTCTTTGGGTATTAGGGTAACAATACCTTGTCTTTGTGTTATAAATAACTCTCCTATTTCATAACTATAATTAAGGGCCCTGAGGACAAAGTGTTCTTATTGTCTCCAAAATACCTTGTAAAATTCACATGTATATCCACTACTGCCGGGGCTGCGGTTATGAGTCATATTTTTTAATGAGGAAGACAATTCTTAATATGTTAGTAAACCTTCAAGATTATTTGATTCTCTGTGGTCCAGTTTAGGAATATTAACATTTTTCAAATGTTCATTTAGGTCTATATCTTGCAATTTTTTATCTCTACTACTATATAACGTTTTATAAAAATCCTCTGTTTCTTTCAATATTTCATGCTGGTCTGTTATTATATTTCCGTCCTCTTTTTTTAAAGTAGGTATGATTTTGCTAAGGTAATTGTGCGATTCTAGGGCGCAAAATATTGTGTTGGTTTTTCTCCCTCGATTATATTTGTTGCTCTTGATCTTATAACAGAACCCATGATTTTAGTTTTCCTAATATTTTTTAGCTCACACTGTAGTAAAACCAATTCCTCTACTTTTTCTGCATTTAAATCTTTTTCTAGCTGTGATATTTTTTGAACAATTTTTGATTCCTTTTCGTCTCTTTGCTTTTTTATGTAACTGGAGTATGAAATAGATTTTCCTCTCAGTTCCATCATAAGTGTTTCCAGAAACAGTTGATCATTGATTGTAAATTGAATTTCATTATTAGGTATGTTTTCTAAATTTTCTAAATCATATATAGGAAGAGAGTATTGTTTTTTTATTTCTTGAATTTTGTCCTTGATAGTTTCTAAATATTGCATATCTTTAAGCAATGAATTATTATGTTTCCAAAGAGGTTTACCTTTTATAAATTCATTAAAACATAAAATCAATTGAACAGGTGAATGATCAGATCTGTAACTATTTTCTATAGTGCAGCTTTTAATAGAAGTTTGAAAGTTTTCAGATATTAAAAAAAAATCTAAACGGGCTTGTTGAAATGGCTGGCGTCTCCGCCATGAGTATCTCTTTATTGTGGGATGGGTTTCTCTAAATGGGTCTATCAGGTACTTATTTTGTATAATTTCTAGAAGTTTGTCTCTAGCTTTTTTATTGTTTATGGCTTTATAATTACAGTAGTCTAGATCAGGATTAATGACAAGATTAAAATCACCGCACCATATAATGTGCTCATTATTTAATTCCTCAACTGCATTTATTACACTTTCAAAAAACAATGGATCATCTGTGTTTGGACCATATATTGAAGCTAAAGTTAATCTATTATTATCAATTGTCATATCTAACAGCAAAAAATTTCCATTTGGGTCTGCCTTTGATTGATGAACTTTATAATCAAAGTTATTGTTAAACATGATTGCTACACCTCTTGCATTAGATTTAAAAGAACTAAAATAACAATCGTTTCCCCATCTAGTTCGTACACATTTTTCATCTTTTCCTGGACTGAAATGTGTATCTTGCAGACAATAATGTTAGTTTTTTTCTTTTAAATAGTGAAATAGATCTGTACGCTTTGGTAGCTGGCCGATCCCCTGACAATTTAAGGACATTATCTTGATTTCACTCACGGTGAGTATTAAAAAAGAAAAGGGATTTTGATAAACACCTGCCGATGTTATAGCTGTATAATTACTATGTATGTTGATTGTTTTTTTACCTCCTCCCAGATTTTAATAGAACATTTCATTCTCTTCTTTTCAAAGAAAATAATTAAACTATGCTTTAACAATTTTTTATTTTTGTTTTTTTCCCTTCCTTTTACATCAATTCTCTGTGTTGATGGTTCGTAAAACAAATAATAAAAAATAATGGCCTAAATGTGATTGGCATTGGTCATGGTAGTATGTAAATATTGCAATCCTGTGAGTGGGACAGTGAATATTTGTCAACCTTCTAAGTCTATTTATTTTATTATACTGAAAAATATCTTTGAAAAAGATATTTGGTTCTGCTAAATATTCCTTTGAAATGAAACATGAGAAAATATTATTACTTCTCTCTGTTCAAAATCACTATTCTCAGCACCTAGAAAATAAATGTGCAGATGGTTCTTAGTGTTCTTTCGGAATCTTCAGCTGTGAACTCATGAGTAAACTTTTCAACTCATCTTCAGAAAGTTGTGCAAACTGTGTCCGCCATTTTAGAAGTCTCTTCCTGTGTCCAAGGTGGGTCTTGTAATGAAACACAGATCACTTTAGCAGGCCAAGCACAGAAGGCTATTTTTAAACTGAATAAATATATGTATAAGTTTACAAATATCTCTGTTAAACACAAATTGGATTTATTTGTTAAACGTGTACTTCCAGTATTGAACTACGGATCTGAAGTATGGGGATTTTCTACGGCTTTAAATATTGAAAGAGTGCATACTCTTTTTTGCAAGAAAGTATTAAATGTTAAAAGATGTACACAAAATGATTTTGTATATGGATACCTAGGAAGGACTAATCTAATTAATCAAAGGTATTTAAACATTTTGAAATATTGGTTAAAAATTATTGGATGTCATGAAAATTAATTTGTAAAACATGTTTATAATCTGATGAGACGTGATGCTGAGAGTTACATGCAAATAAGAAGAACTGGGTCACTTAATTAAAACATTTATTAGCCTCACTTGGTTTTTATGATGCTTGTCTTTTCCAAGATGTAGGGAACAATGATTTATTTCTTTACAGTGTTAAACAACGATTAAAAGATACCTTTAATCAAGATATGCACCCCCATTTAGAAAATTCAAGCATAGCTATTTTTTTACACATTGATAGCAGATAACAATGTTATGAAACCTTACTTATATGTTTTAAATATACCAAAGTATAGAAATTCATTATCAAGACTAAGACTATCATCTCATAACTTACAAATAGAAGCTGGGAGATGGCATATTCTTGCATACCGGACAAGGATATCCGCCATTTCACCGGGGCTAGATATTTCCATCTCACCCTAGGGTCGAGATAAAAGTCACGCGCGCCAAAATCCGGTATGCAGGAAAACATGCAAAACGTTAGTAGCTGGCGGCGTCAACGCACAGCATATCTCTGATATGCAATGATATGCAAGAAAAAGAATCTATCATGGGTATCCGGTTCAGATAGGGAATTCCAACCCTCGGTATAAGTGTTTCAATCGGAACCTCGGCAGAGCCTCGGTTCCGATAAAAAAACTTATACCTCGGGTTGGAATTCCCTATCTTCACCGGATACCCATGAAAGATTCTTATAAGCCGCATAGCATACCAATAAATGAACATAATGTATCACATGTGCAAAACTAGAAGATGAGTATCACTTTGTTATTGAATGTTCATTATATAATGAGTTAAGAGAAAAATATATCAAGAAGTATTATTGGAAAAGACCAAGTATGTTTACATTTTTGGAACTTTTAAATAGTGAAAATCACAAAATTATAAAAAAAAACTGAGTGTCTTTGTTTTTAAAGCCTTTGAGATAAGAAGGCTAAATGTGTTAGATAATAGTAATTAGTGTACAAAACACATTTTATTATTAAAATATATGAAACTTACTCTTTAATATTAAGACCAGTTAACTTAAAATTGTTTTTGTTTTGTTCTGTTGTTTAACAAAGATTTCAAATGTTATTAAAGTTTTGTTTATTTATGTTTTCTATATTTAGGATTTAAATGACTGTCATCTTCTCCGCATATATTATGCGATTAAAGACTGTTTAAAATGTATTAATAATAACAATACCATGCATGATTGAAACTATTTCATGAATTGTTACTTTCAAAAGCTTTATAATTGTATATCGTGTTGATCTTGAAACACTAGTACTTTTGCATAAGTTCACATAACTATTGCATGTACCTGCTGCCAACCTTGTATATATATATATGTTTTGTATCCTCATGGGTCATAATGACAGGTCACGTGGTCGATAAAAAAGATGGCGATTATTTTCTAGCGCTCAAGTAAAAAAAAGTTAGATTTCAATAAATGAGTGAATCTACTGAGTGAAAATGACAAAACTATGTTGGATTAGTAAGGATATAGAACACTATCGAAGTTTTGGTATGTAAAATGTACTAAATTCGTATACATCAAGTTGAAAATGTTGATTACATAAATCTCCTTTGTGTACTTTATGTGACGTGAAAGACCGCCATATGTAAAATTCATTCATGAACAAAATGGCCCGCGGTAAAGGTGTTAAAGGCAGAGCAGTTAAACGTAAAAAATCCAACCACAGTTCTGATGATAACGACGAATCAATCGTAAATTTAACTCTTGGTGATATAGACAATGAAAATGATGAAGATGTTGATACGAGCACCTTGGGGGCCGGGAGTGCCGAAAATGACTTTGAGTCATTTGTACGTAAAACGCTCGGGAGCATGCAAAAAACTATGAAAAAACAGAAATCTTCAATTGACAAAATAGCTCAGTCGCAGATATGCATTAAAGCAGACATAAAATCGATTGACCAAAAAGTATCAAGTCTTTCTAGTAGAGTTTCGGCTATTGAGTCATCCATAGAAATAATAAATACGGACATAACAGACATCAAACCAGAGTTAAAGAAGAATAAAGTGAGTATTGAAAATGCTATAAAACTCAAGAATTACAAAAGGCTAATATTTTAAAAATAAAGACATTAACTCAGCAGTCTACCGAGAAACTCAACAATATGGAAAATAACGTCACTTCCGTTCAAAGTACACTATCTTCCAACCAAAACACACTGAC
Organism: Cyrtodaria siliqua; assembly: GCA_037043455.1. Lineage (NCBI taxonomy): Eukaryota > Metazoa > Mollusca > Bivalvia > Adapedonta > Hiatellidae > Cyrtodaria > Cyrtodaria siliqua. The sequence continues at coordinate 39,430 of JAWPHD010016851.1, forward strand.
AGCGCTTGATGGGGAAATGAACGATATTTATAAACGAAGTCGACAGTTAGAGGAAGACCTCTCCTACGCTATCGGTCAGCTTGACCAGGCCAAAGACCACTGCAACAGGCTCGAGCGATTTTCACGGGAGAACAACTTACGTCTGGTGAACTTTAACGAATCACCAAATGAAAATCCGGTTGATATTGTGCGACACGTTGCGGCAAAAATCGGTTTACCAAATGCAGAAATTATGAAGGCTCACAGAACTGGCAAACACGTTGTGATTGACGGTAAAACTATGCCAAGACATCTTATTTTTAAGTGCCTTCGTCACTCCGATAAACATTATATGATTGTTAATCAACGTGAAAAACTTTCCGATGTCCCGTTTTTCCTGATTGACGATTTAACTGACCAGGATTTACAGACACGGAGGTCATTCAAGGAGGTCATAAATCAAGCCAAACGAGAGAGAAAACGGTGGAAATTCCGTAACGGTAAATTGGTGATCGATGGTCAGATTTATAACCATGAATAGGACAATACCCAGTCTGATTATAACGGTACTTTAAGTGTAGGATTGTGGAATGTTAATGCTTGGACAGCAAATAATAGGTGTTTCAGGGAAGAGATTTTATTGCAACTCAATTTTGATATTATATGCATAGTTGAATCTAAGTTAAAAAATGATAGTGTTATACAATTAAAAGATTATAGGTGGATTGGCCATAATCGATCGAACATTCGTGCAAATGACAATGGGTCAGGTGGTACAGGTGTTTTTGTTAAAAACTATTTGTCTGATATTTATGACATTAATATATATGATAACAATTTTAGAGATGTTTTAGCTGTAGAATTCAAAGATAAATCTTCCGATTTTTGCTTTATTATATGCGTATGTTATCTGCCATCTGAAAATAATGTAAATGGTCGGAGTTCTTTGATCATTTAACGAATTTGATCTACAGAACAAATGACTTTGATTTTTGTCTTTATCTAGGGGACATAAATGCGAGATGTGGTAACGAGTCTGACCTAGTTACACTAATCGATAATGGCCTTATTATCGACAGAATCAATATCGACGAGACAAAAAACCCACGAGGGCATGTGTTTCTTGATTTTCTTAAAAGTGTTAACTATTGTTTGTTAAACGGACGTGTAAAATCCCGAACTTGATAATTTTACTTGTATTTCTCACAAAGGAAAATCAGTCGTTGACTACATGTTTGTACCGCACGAACACTTAGCAAATATTGAGTCGTTTGGTGTGTTTCCTGTAACAGATCTTTGCCATACATTAAATGTTTTACCAGGGAGGGCCATGCCAGATCATTCTATTTTAAAAACAAATATTCACGTACATAGTTATCTGAAACCAACGGGATCCATCTTGCGCAATGATGAACACGACCATTTTACAAATGTTCCGAACGATAGAATGTTTTTAAAACACAAATGCGATGTATTACCAAACAATGATTTTATGTGCGATGACGACATTTTACACAAAATAAATGACGCTATCGAAGATATTGAGATACGAGAATCAAATCGTGAAAATGTCGATTCTATGTATAATAATATTTGCAATATTTATTACGAAGAAATGGATTTGAAATTAAAATATTTCGACTCCAGATATCCAAAAAAGGCACGACGTATCCTCAAACCCTGGTGGAATGAGCATTTATCTTTATTATTTAATGAGTATAGAAAAGCAGAAAAGTGTTATTTAAAATGTACTTATCGAGCTGAAAAGTCAATGTTACTTTTAGAATTTCGTATAAAAAGGAAAACGTTTGATAAGGAATATAGAAAAGCAAAAAGGCTATTTAATGACGAGGTCAAAATTGGAATTGCGGAAAGGGAAACTAAATAACCCAAAAGAATTTTGGAATAAATTGAAGACTCTAGGTAGAAATAAAACAAATAACAAATTACCAATGGAAGTAAAGCTTGAAAATGGGGAAATTATTAATGATAAAAACGAGGTGTTACATAGATGGCAACATGATTTTTCAGAAATTTATAATGCTGGTGACTCGAGAAAAAGTGTTAACTCCAGTGACTTTGAAGCTGATGTTAACATCAATTTAAATCATTAAGATAAATTGAATGTACCGATAACTCTTGCAGAGTGTAGAAAAAGTTATTTCTCTGGCCAGGTCAGGTAAAGCCGTAGGAATAGATTGTTTACCATATGAAGTATTTAAAAACGATTTGTCTGTTAATCTTTTATGTAAATGTTTTAATGAATGTATGTCAAGTCACTGTGTTCCCTCTGTTTGGTCAAGGTCCGTTATCAGACCAATCCCCAAAAACGCACAAAATGATCCAAGGATTCCTTCTAATTACAGAGGTATTAGTTTAATACCTACGTCTTGTAAATTATACACAAACGTTTTAAATATTCGGTTAGTTAAATATCTAGAAACAAATGATTTATTAGTCGCCGAACAAAACGGTTTCAGACAGAACAGATCTTGCGAAGATCATATGTTTTCCTTGACATCCATTATTAGAAACAGAAAATCCGAAAATTTGCATACTTTTACATGTTTTGTAGATATGGCGAAGGCGTTTGACAGGATAAATAGGGATATTTTGTATATAAAATTAGCCAATATAGGCGTTTCTGGTAACTTATTAGAAGCCATAAAGAGTCTATATATTGAATGTAAATGGAAGCTGCACTGATTTTTTTGATATACAATCAGGTGTAAAACAAGGGGACGTAGTTTCTCCGACACTTTTCTCTATCTTTATCAATGATCTTGCGTTAGAAATTAAACATTTGGATCTTGGTGTTGAAATAGGAAATGATATGAAAGTAGGAATTCTTCTTTTTCAGACGACATTGTGTTAATAGCTCCGTCTGAACTTAATTTACAGTTAATGATAATTTTTCTTAACACCTGGTGCTGTAAAAATCAAATGTTAGTTAATATAAGTAAAACGAAAGTAGTACAGTTTCGCAAAAAAAGCCAACCAAGGACAGCTTTTGAATTTCACATAGGTAATACTAAGCTTGAAATATGTGAAAACTACAAATACCTTGGTATCATATTAAATGAATTTTTAGATTTTACTGAAACAGCAAATGTTTTGAGCGAATCTGCTGGTAGAGCATTTTCGTCATTAGTCTCAAATTTATATAATAAGGTTGATAGAATGTATTCATCATACTCCAAGATATATGATTGTAAAATTGTTCCAATTATGGATTATGCCTCAAGCGTTTGGGGGTATAAATGTTACGCTAAGCCAGACACATTGCACAATAGAGTTATACGATTTTTCCTCTGTGTACATAAATGTACTTCTAATCCCGCTATTCATGGTGATATGGGCTGGATACCGCTTAAAATTAGAAGACAATTAAACAGCTTACGTTTATGGACACGACTGATATCTATGAATAATAATAGACTTACAAAAAAGATTTTTCTTTGGGATTATTCAAAATGTAAAAACAATTGGTCGCATGATATTAAAACAATTTTTAAAGAAATTAGCTGGGTTTCGGCCTTTCATAATTTGTCACTATAAGATTTTAACAATACGTCTTTCTGTGTTTCGGCCTTTGATAATTTGTCACTACAAGATTTTAACAATACGTCTTTTATACACGAAGTTAAAGCAAAACTGATGACAATATATATAGGAAAAATGGCTCAATGATGTTAATTCTCAAACCAAACTGAGCAATTATAAACTTTTTAAAGATACATATGAACGCGAAAATTATGTTCAGTTAAATTTAAGGAAACACATACGCTCTGTGATTGCTCAATTTAGAGCAGGTTCATTGCCAATAGAAATTGAATTAGGCCGATACCACAGAATTCATAGAATATGTAAACAATGTCAGGCTCAGTGTGTAGAAACAGAAAAATCACTTTCTTTTGTACTGCGAGAGGCACAGTGCCTCTCGAATTGAACTATTGCATACATTGAATGATCTGTGTCCAGACACAGCTACCGAGGCAGACAAAATTAAAGTGCTTTTAACAAATGAAAGGATTCTATTAAAAACTGGACAGTTTATTATAAATGCCTTAAAAAGTCGTACAAATTAATGTGTACTATATTTTTCATGTTTACTTTTGTTATACCTATTAAATGAGTTGTAAAATCAATAATGCAATTGATATTTCTATAGTGACTAATAAGTCTCATTAGGCTGGGTATTCATTTGTTTACTTAATATTGCCTATATTATACTGTATTGTTTTGTATATGTAATATTTTGTAACGATGTTATTTGTCACTTTAATAAAATTAATAAAATAATAATATGACCTTTTGGAATTTTGCTAAATAAAAGATATAATGTGTCGCTTTCAGAGAGCAGTCGCTTTGATAAATATGCACCATGCTTCTTTATAGCATTTGACTTGATATTTGCCCTTTTTCATTTCAGTTCCAGTTTAAAATAAAACAGTTACTTTTATATCCTGAACAAATGACATCAACTAAATAAAATACATCCTTATTCTCTAGCAGCATGGGCTATTCACAGATTAAGAGATATTTTAAAGGAAAAGTGGTGATCCCCTTCCCTAGTATGTGAAACGTATCCTTAATCTGGAGTGTGTATTTTTAATAAGGACAAATTGTGTTTATAAAAATAAATCCGTTCGGAAAGCGAGTGTCTCGAGAATACTTTTGCTTATGAAAATGAAATACTATTATGTTATTTCCAAAAAATGAGACCAGTCCTATGCTATATTTTGTTTTATCCAAACCCTATCTAGGTGTTCTGGTCATAAAATGATGTGTATGTGCTGATTAAAAGTATAGGTTTATTCAATGATTCTTAAAATACTCGTGATTGAATACGCGTAAAATGAATTATGAGATGGTAACTCGTATTTCGACCGCTGCAGTTTTGGGGTTTCGTCTGGCTGGTTAAAGTCGATTATACTGTGTTTATTATGGTGGCTGATTTCTGCCCATTACGTCCTGCGAGTATTGACTTTCATACCCCATTCAACCCTGTCTCCAAGAAGCGAAAACTGGGTTGGCTGGGGTATGAAATAAAACCTTAATTTCGGCTTTAAAAGTTTGCTTATTGTAAAATTAAAACAATAGGTAATTTTAAACAGGTTATGGCATTATTTCATTTAACAATATTTTTAAACGCGTTTTGTTGTCGAAATATCCGTTATAAAATCCACAGACATATTAATAAACAGATAGGAAACTTCCTATCTAGCCATTAAAATAACCAAAATATCACGTGGCACCTTAACTTTTTCTTCTCTCTAAATTATTCATTGATTTTGATGGGAATACCTTCAAAAGTTAAATAGTGAATAGCAAAATGGGATTATAATAATTTATGTTTATTTTCAAACTAACACATTGTATAAAAAAATGTTTAAAGTTAAAAGTTAAAAATGTCATCATTTTTCGCTTTTATCTTAAAAATCAAGGTTTTGACATAGCGAAAGTTTCCGTAAAACTCCTTTTTTTGCTCTAAATATAAGAGAAAACAAAATACATTTCATTGGTAAGAAAATTAAATTTGTGATGGGATTTGGCATGAATGAAACTTGTATCTTTACAACTCTTCATGATATGTGTGTTTAAAGTTGGGAAATATTTTGTGAAATTTTCGCACTGTGTCACGTGAAATTTAGATAATTGTCATAGTGTCCAATCTATTTTTTTTATTAGGTCTGTGTAAAATTCTACTAATATAAGCTTTCCCATCGCTTAATGCAATTAAGGCGGGACCACATAATGATTTGTCGTCTTTTCGTTATTTTGCCCCTGAAAAGACAAATGCATCGACAAATGCATCGCGAAAAGACGACAGAACGACAAACCGAAAAGAGAACATTTCAAGGGCGAAAAGACGCCATTTGATATTGTCGTCTTTTCGTTATTTCGTGTGGCCTTCTGTCGACTGTTCGCTTCTAACCTGTCGTCTTTTCTTTCTGTCATTTATTCGTCTTTTCGTTCTGTTATCTTTTCGCGTTGCCTTTGTCGTCTTTTCGTTATGTTTTCTTGTCGTTATGTCGTCCTTTCGTTCTATCGTCTTTTCATTCTGTCGTCTTTTCGCCTTCCGGTTGACATGCGCGTTTCGATCATTGCGGCCATTTCACGGTAACTACTAAAAGTAGGGACGATTTTGAATTGTTGGGGAAATGGGTAAAAAAGACAGGATGTGTGCATACTTTATTTCCAGTCAATACTAAACGGAGGGTTACTATTTATTTTAAATGTTTTTATAAACGCAGAATGGTTCATTTAATATGAATATTAAAACATAATAATATAAAAATAATATTTTGTAATTTAGTAGTAACTTGCCGGGAATGATACTGATGATCATGTCTGGACTAGTCGTACTAATTATCATTTTGGAGTAAACTTTATATTCTTATTATTTAAATTGGTATATATCAATGTAGGATGGTTTAGCGGACATAACTATGAATTTGTTTATATAAAAATGTAATATAATGACTTTGTATTTAATGATTTACTTTCCGGGCTCACTTAAAAAAAGACATGATTTTGGCTACATGGATCTTAGCGCTCACATTCTTCGATCTATTTAAACAAATGACTAACCAAATATTGGCTTTTAAATTTAACACTAACTTTCCCGGACCGTTTTTTGAAACCCTCATATCACAATGATTATATGTATGACGGTATATCAAACATAATTAAGAATGTGTTTAATATTATACGGAACTGTTAAACATGTTCGTGATTGATAATTGTGCTTACATGATTGTTCATTTGGAAGTCAATAAATGACATACCCTAATACATGAGTTTTCTCTTAATATTTTATTTAAAGTAGTTGTGTAACATACCAAGTTGATGTTAATACGTTAATAGTTTAGAACTACATATACAACATATGAACTATAATAGCCAAGAAAGGAGGTAACACATATACAAGAATTAAACATTTAATATGTCATTAGCTCGACTCTTTCGACAAAAAAGAGCAATTGTCATCACTTGATCGTCTCGACTTGAAACTGCTTTACATAATAGATTGTAACTTTACACGTTTGTTTGGCGTCATGAAGCAAGATCATAAAGCAAGATTACGGTCATAAACAACTATTAAACATGAACTCATTTAAGATCCTCTGTCTATATAATACAGGGTGACTATACCACATGACCTATGACGTCATTATTGCTAATTCTTGAAGAAGAAAAATGTAAACATTCGCCCACATTGAAAGCTTCAGAGTGCGATAAGATCTTTATTTCTTAACCGTTTTCTACCAAAGAAAGCGCATTTTAGAAAGCGCATTCGAACGTAAAAAATGTGCGCTACCCTCGACTGATGTTCTTTTTTTTTATGACAGTTGGTACTTTTCGAAAACACTTTGGAAAACTTCTGAAAATGCACCAGAAATAATTTGCTAACCCTTGAAGCGTAATTTAATTCTGCACATATTATGAAAACAATCCATGCATATACCGTGTTTTTATCACGAAAACGTCCCCATTTTTATTTCACATCAGGTAGGCGAAAGGGTTTTGTTAAAGAACCAGATTGCCGGAATTAATGAATTTTTCAATTATGCTAATCCGTGAAGTCGATTTTTTATGCTAAATCGTGAAGTGATTTTTTGTTGTCAATTATCTACATCTTCATTCAAATCCTATGCAAAGAATAAAGCATTTTAATGAAAGAATTTTAATGGACTAGATAACCATTTCCGAAATGTACTACTTTTTATATCTTCTTTTAGAAAGTTGGACAATTTTGTTAGATTCATATACGTCATTCTGAAAGATAAAGTTAAATCTATTTGACTAAATTGGAATTGTTCAGCGACTTTTAATATAGTCAAACTTATACACATTTCAACCTTAATTAGTGTTTATCACTGGAAAAAGAATGGACAAGTAGCATAAATAGCCTGTTTCTTAATTTACATTGAAATGTGTCAGTTAACCTAAATATAGTATTTTGTTTTTCATAATCATTATGATGCGTTATTTGTTTCAAAGGAGTATTTTCTTTGAGTATTTTACAATGTATTGCCTGTTTCTAAATTTGACACGAATAAGATTACCATGTGACTTTTAATGTTTGGCAAACTAATTAGTCTAGATCATCTGCGACGCTTGTTTGTCTAGAACAGTCCTCCTGAACAAAGTTTGATTTTTGCCGATACACTGGTAACATTTCTGACTGGCCGAGACACCTCCTATCCAAG
>JAWPHD010016852.1:0-47624 GCA_037043455.1 Cyrtodaria siliqua
TTGGGTGTGTGGGTTGGGATGTTTGTGGGGTGTGGTTGTGTGGGTTGTTGGTTAGGGAGGGAGGGGGGTGTTTTGATAGATTAGATTGTGTGTATGTGGGTGGGATGTTGGGGTTGGAGGGGTTATTGGGGGGATGGAGGGGTTGGTAGGTGTTAGTTGGGTGGTGTTTTTGTTGTTTTTTGGGTTGAGTGTGGGGTGGAAGATTATGAAGAGGGTTTATGTTATGGGGGGGGAGAGAGTGTTGGTTTTATAGTGTGGTAGTGGGTTAGTATTAAGTTAAGGGTATGTTTGGTGTGGTGGGGTAAGTTGGGATGTTTTAGTTATATATGATGATGAGGGAAGATTGTTGGAGGTAATGGAATTGTTGAGGTAGGGTTGGGATGGGTGGTTGGGGAGAAGGTGATGTTTTAGGGTTAAGATTTAGTTATTAGATGTTAGAATGTTATATGGGATATAGTTAGTTTATGAGGTTATAGGTTGGAGTGGGTTGGTTGGTTGTGGTAGATGGATAATGGGGGAAGGAGTTGTATTAATAGGATTGTTAATAGTGTTATGGGGTTAAAATTAGGAGGGGATGGGGGGATGGGGGGGTGATGAGATGGGATTGAGGAGGATGTATAATATTGTTTATTTGGGTTAGAGAATGAGTTTGTGTGAGTATTGTTTGGGATGTTTAGATGGGAGTGAGAGTGGTTTGTTTGTAAGGATGGGATGAAAGGGGGGATAATGGGTTAAGGAGGGGGGGGGAAATGTTTTAAAATTGGATTGGATTGGATTGGTTGATTTTATTTGATTTTTATTTTGGTTTTTTTGTTTTGTTTTGTAATTGAATGGGGGGTTTGATGTGTGTTGTATTTTATAATTGTTAGTTGAGAGGGGGAAAGGGGTAGGGTTGTATGGTAATGAGGGGGGGTATAAGGGGGGGGGTGAGAGGGGGGGTTTGGATAGGGGGTGGAGTATAGATATAATTTTTGGGTTATTGGGAGAGGGGTGATTGAGGGGATGTTTGTGGTTGATGAGAAGATGGGTATGGTTTAGGGTTAGAGGTGTGGGGAGTTATGATAGGTTGAGGTTTTATGTGGTGAGTTGGGTGGGTTGGTGAGAAGGTGGGGTTTGTTGGGGTATGTGGTTGGTTGGAGGGGTTAGGTTGATTTTTTGTTGGGTTGGGGATGTTTGTATTGGGTATTGTGTGGGTGTGTTGTAGTAGTGTGTTTGAGGGTTGAGTGTGATGGGGTTGGGGTGTTGTTGTGTAGGGGTGGTGATGGTTGGTGATGGGTGGTTGGTTAGTGTGTGTGGTAGTTGTTTGTTTGTATATAGATGTGGTATGTGTGATGTTTATGGTAGTGTTTGTGCGTCCTGATTTTTTTATCCAATATCAGTTTGTCTTTAACTTGTTGTATTATTATAATGAAATACAAATTTTGAGTTTTCAAGTTTTCATCTTATTCTACATAGGTTTAAATATATTATTGGTGCAATATTATCAACAGTTAATAATATGCAAAAACAATTTGCTTTATACTATTCTTACAATTAATATAAATAAGTGAACAATGCAAGTTAAGTAGAAAACTAATGGGATGGTGTGAGTTTTCAAAAATCAGATTGCTGTGTGTCCCTTTACAAGCATTTAAAAGTTAGAACAAAGTTTGATACGGGCTGGGAAATTACCAAATAAGATTTTAGCATGCTGGGGGATCAGTTTAAAAAAATAGAACTTGTGGCCCAATCCTTTTTCAAACTAATGTAAATGTTGCAATAAAATATGTTTAAACCAGTTTAAAATTGTATTGGAAAATCTTCAAAATTCTTCTTCTAACTAATTACCAGACCTTATTTTATCTTACACACTTCCATTACCATTGCACATGTCGACAATGGACAGAGGTCATCAGGTGAGCAATTTGGGGCAGGGCAATTTGACCCTCTTGTTATTTAAAGTACCGAAAATATTTTTATATAAACCTACCTTCTACTTTTCAGTTGGAGATAATATGTCAGTTTGGAGGCCTCCATGTCTTGCTGTCGCCACTGCAACTTCACGGCATTATGGAATTGGTCTCCGGACTCAACTCACCAGGTAAAGTATTTAATTGTCTGGCTGCAACTTCACAGTATTATGGAACTGATCTCTGGACTTGACTCACCAGGTAAAGTATTTTATTGGCTTGCTGCAACTTCATGGCATTATGGAACTGATCTCTGGACGACTCACCGGGTAAAGTATTTTATTGGCTTGCTGCAACTTCACGGCATTATGGAACTGGTCTCTGGACCAAACTCACCAGGTAAAGTATTTAATTGACTTGCTGCAACTTCACGGCATTATGGAACTGGTCTCTGGACCAAACTCACCAGGTAAAGTATTTTATTGGCTTGCTGCAACTTCACGGCATTATGGAACTGGTCTCTGGACCAAACTCACCAGGTAAAGTATTTTATTGGCTTGCTGCAACTTCACGGCATTATGGAACTGGTCTCTGGACCAAACTCACCAGGTAAAGTATTTAATTGACTTGCTGCAACTTCACGGCATTATGGAACTGGTCTCTGGACTTGACTCACCAGGTAAAGTATTTTATTGGCTTGCTGCAACTTCACAGCATTATGGAAACTGGTCTCTGGACCAAACTCACCAGGTAAAATATTTAATTGGCCGGCTGAGAACTTTATTAGATATGGATTTATATATTTATGTCTTCCCCAATGAAACAGAGGAGACATATTGTTTTTGCTGTGTCTGTCTATCTGTCCGTCTGTCACAAATGTTGGCGCCGCTTCTCATCCTAAACCACTTGTTGGATTTTGACGAAACTTGACAGGATGCATCAGTATCATTTCTAGATGTGCATGTCATGTTTGTGTTCCAGTTCAATGATTTTTGATGGAGTTGTGGCCCTTCGACATTTTAACTTTAAATTTGTTGTTGCCACTACTCCTCCCAAACCACTTGTTGGATTTTGACGAAACTTAGCAGGAAGCATCGGTATCATGTCTAGTTGTGCATATGGCATTTGTGTTCCGGTTCAATTATTTTTGACAGAGTTATAGTCCTTTGACATTATTTTAACTTTAAATTTGTTGTCGCCACTACTCTTCCTAAACCGCTTGTTGGATTGACATCAGTATGTTCCTACCACAACCAGGTCAATATGACTGACCTTGACCTACGAATTTAATTAACACTAAAGTTTTATTTTATGTGACTGACAGCACTACATCTGTGTACCATGGACACATTTTTATGCCTCCGAAGGGGTGCATATAGTAGTCGCACTGTCCGTCTGTCAGTCCGTCAGTTTGTCGAAATCCAGGTCTGTGCCTCCAAGGTCAAGGTCACACTTAGAGGTCAAATGTCACTTTGGGGGCATTTGTCACTAACTGTGACATTTCTTGTTCTAGTTTTACAATTGCTTTTGTCTTTTCATGTTACATAAAAGCAATTTTCCACAAATTTGTAATGTTATCCAAAAATGTTCCCTATCCACTTCCAAACAGATCTTAACAAGGTTGTGCCCTATCCGCTATCAAACTTATCTTATCACAACTGGGTTATGCAGTGGGGGTTGGGGTGGGGGTGGGGTGGTGGGGGGAGACATCTGTTTTTCTGAAAGACCCTCTAGTTGCAGCTTGTGTTCAGATCTATTGTATGTTGTTTTAATTTGTAGAATTTGATTATTTAAAATATTAGCTCTTTTATATTGAACATTATATATCTCCTTATCGTGTGTGTCACCAAATCCGTAATGATTGAAGCAGGTGTTGAAGTAGTTTCCAGCGCCAACCAGTTTACGGCATATTCATTAACTAGCAAGGTTTTCATGAAGAATTTTACTTTAAAGGTAAAACCAGACCACGAGAACTTGGGCGATGGCATGTAATACACAATTTATTTCTTTGTTTTCATGAAAGAATATATATGCAATAAAAGCAGTCATATCAAAATAATCTGACTGGTTAAAATAAGCAGTGTTTATTTTCAAACTCCCACAATGCATTGCAGTGTCTTGTGAGAGTACTTCCGGCGAGAAGACGAGCATGCGAAACAAACCGATGGAGGCAATGGATTTCCAGAGGGTGGAGTATGAGTTGCAACACCAATTGCAGTCTGGGAGAATACAGAGTAACAACTTGGCGCAGATGCAGGATTATTCACTTCTAGGTAATTATTCCACAGTATGCTTATGCTGTGAGGATTGAACATTTATTTCAAGCTTTTTCACATTTTTGTACGTTCAGCACAATTTCGTGTTCAGACTACTACTCCTGAACTTCTCAACATATTTTTATGCCCCCACAGGGTGGGAGGCATATAGTAATCACACTGTCCGTGTGTGCGTATGTGAAGGGAATTTCGTCAAACTTCACACAAATGTTCACTATGAGAAAGTGTGTGGCGTGTAAGAATCATGACCGTATTCTAAAGGTCCAAGTCACACTTGGAGGTCAAAAGTCAAAAAATCATGAAAAAATTCATGTCTCAGCCATTATTTGGAAACTACTGAAGGGAGTTGCGTCAAACTTCACACAAATGTTCATCACATTGAGAAGGTGGGTCACTTGCATGAGCCATGCCAGTGCCTCAAAGGTCAAGGTCACAGTTGGAGGTCAAAGGTAAAAAAACCAATTCATGTCTCAACCATTACTTGGGAACTACTGAAGGGAGTTTCGTCAAACTTCACACAAATGTTCATCATATTGAGAAGGTGTGTCAAGCGCAAGAATCATGGCAGTGCCTCAAAGGTCAAGGTAATCAGTTGGGAGTTCAAAGGTAATTTTTTCCATGTCAGCCATTACTTGGAAACTACTGAAGGGAATTGCATCAAACTTCACACAAATGTTCATCATAATGAGAAGGTGTATATTGTGCAAGAATCATGTCAGTGCCTCAAAGGTCAAGGTCACAGTTAGGCAGATGGTTTGCAGTGGGGGCATCCATGTCCCATGGACACATTTCTTGTTTTAAGATTTGGTAGGAAGTATCAGTATAAAATCTAGTATTGTTGCTTCACGCCCTTTGAGTCTTGGCGGAGTGATTATGGTATTATTTTGACTGAACAATTACAATGGAGGCATTTGTGTCCACAGAGTATAATGAGGTAGACACTTTACTGTTATGATTTATAATGAGGTTATTTCCGTCAGTAAATTGTAAGGCTTACAGTCCCAAAACCAGGAGATTGGCAAATGATATGATCTGTTACAATGACCAATGAAATTACCTATCACAATGTGATTCCAGTTTATTTTTTTCTGGGTATCATCAGGTGAGTTATATTTATGTGCTTTTGTTTCAAAGGTGATGAAGATGACCAGTTTTTCTCGCTGATATCGCCAAAACAAGGCACGAGTGATATGGACTCATCATTTTCCAGTAACTTCAGCAGCGCATCAAACCGCACCACCAGTACCATCCCATCAAGTGAGTACTTCTGTAATGCACATTCTAGTCAATGTGCCATCCTATATATATATGAAAAGTTTACTGTCAGTTTAATGTAAATTCATTTTACTGTCAGTTTCATATATATATATTTTACTGTCAGTTTCATAGATTTATTTTACTGTCAGTTTCATATATTTATCTTACTGTCAATTTCATATATCTAGTTCATTTTCGATTTCACATATATCGATTCTACTGTCAGTGTCATACATTTATTTTACTGTCAGTTTCTATTTATTTGACTGTCAGTTTCATATAGTTATCTTACTGTCAGTTTCATATATGTTTTTTATCTATAATTCTTGATATTTTTTTGTTTAAACCAATTTTGTAAAGCAGTATTCAAGAAGTGGCAATTACTTTTATAATTTGATAAGCCAACCAAATAAGATAGCACTCATTGATGACTGGTTGGTAGCATTGAACATTTTTAACGATATTGGTAATTAATAAAATAATAATTTGCAGAACTTACAGATGTATTATTATTGAAAACCATTTCTATTTCGAAACCAACAAATACACAAAGAATCTGCACTCGGTGATCCCAAAACCCCTCAAAAATAGCTCGCGCTGTTTGAACTTGTAAATAATACATATACAGGCATTATGTAATTGTTCGGCAATTGATTGAACCAACATACAGTTGTATTTCTGGCTAATTGGCAATTAATAGATAATGCAAACAAGTCAACTGGTTAACATAACAGTGATCGAAGAAACATCACGAAATCACAAAATCGTAATTAGTTTGCAATTTGTACAAAATAATTGGAATGGTAAACAATATGAAAAAAGTGTGAGTACATGTTTGTTCCCTACTTAAGGAATGCTGACCTTATCAATGTATTATTATCTCGGATGCATTAAAATGTTCTACTTCCAATTTGCGCTTTCCAGTGCGTTTTTTAAAGATGTTATTCACTTAAAAAGAAACATAACGGCTCAGTGTTATCTTCACTGTCGGTACATTGATAATGAATTAAAGAAAAAAGAGAATTTAGAAAAGCAACTAAAACCATGAAATAAATGAGTGAGAACTATTATCTGTTTCTTTTTTTATTTATACCCACCAGTCGGTGGTGGGGTGTTAAGAATCAACCGACTGCTCTTTACTTAGCAGAGGGGTAGAACCCCCCCGAAATGTAACCCACCTGTTGACCGTGGGTGGCGACCCGTGTCGTTGGAGAAGGGAGTCCTGGTGGTTGAGTGACGTGGAGATCTGGTAGTTATCTCCACGTTGCAACACACCACTTTGGTCCGGACTTCAACTAGACGGGCGGTCAGATTTGGCCCGATCTGATCAATCGGTTTGTCACGCCAGCTATAAGAGATCCGACCTTATTATTCAGACAGTACCAGTACACTGTATCTTAACTTACTTTTTATATTGTTCTACTTTAAACATTATATAGATAGGGTCTTTTATGGTGGTGGCGCACAGGCTAATCATGTATTTCAAAACGCTATATGGCTATACTTGTGGCACTTTTTAAGCGGAACATAAGTGCGGCTCTTTGACTTTTTAGTTAAGGGGTTATGTCCGCTGGGTGGTATGGGGGGTCTGATGCGTTAGCTTTATATGAGTATACCTTCTACGTATTCTTGGCATTTTGCTGTTGGATATCCACAGCAAATGTCCCCTTGTTGGACTCCGAGGTGGGTGAGAAGCGTGGAAGATGAATTCTTAACGCCACATCATGGCATCACAAAATGCACAAACTACTAACAAACGAAAAAAACAACAGAACATGAATCTGATACTGAGGAACCAGTGATTAACCAGTCCTTTCCTCGTTTTCTTATTATTGAATCGGAAGACGGGGAAAGGCCTGTTGCAGATATGTCACCTTTTGTAATAGAGAAAACTGTCCATTCCATTGCTGGACATGTTAAACAAATAAAAAAATTAAAGAACAAAACTCTTCCTATTGAAACAGAAAAAAAATCTCATTCGGATAATTTACTCACTATTAAACAAATTTTAAAAGTCAAATGCTACCCTCACTCCTCTTTGAACATCTCCAAAGGCATCATCAGGTGCCTCGCCGAATAACCATCAAGAGGAATGACAAAATTATCAGTACAAATACTATCATCCTCACATTTTCAACACCCGTCTTACCAAAAACAATAAAGGTGGCATATCTGCAATTGATGCCTACATTCCAAACCCGTTACGTTGCTACAACTGCCAAGGCTTTGGGCACCACAACTCCAGGTGTACTAAAGAAGAAAGTTGTGGTAAATGTGGCGAGTCTGCATTCAAGCATAACGAACCAGATTGTCCTAACGACCTCAAATGTACCAACTGCGGTCTGGGACATCACGCAAATTCAAAATTATGTGAAAAATTTAAAAAAGAAAAAGAAATCATAACAGTTAAATATACACAAAACATTCCCTTTCCAGAAGCACGGAAATTGATAGAAAAATATAAAATTTCAAGTCCGACCTCTTACGCATCTATTCTCAAATCAAAAGCAACACACACAGAATGCAGGGATGCAGGTACGCAATACGAACCACAGTCAGAAATCCAAAATACAAAGAATACTTCCTCAGTATCAAATCCTAACAAAAGTCAACAAATACAACTTAACAAACCCAAATTAAACTTTTCATCTAATCAAACTTTTTCATTTAAATCAAACACAAAATCGGCAAGCTCTGGCAATGTCAAGAGCATGCCAATTTCTCAGAATTGGAAAGGGGGTTCTTCTAAGACTGTGAAGTCTAGTAGTTCCCCAGTCGTGAGGCCTAATACTTCCTCGGTTGGAAGGCCTAGTGCTGCTCCAACTAAGGAAGTTGGAAAGCCTAGTGCTTCTCCAACTAGGGAGCACAAGGAGCAGCCAAAGGTGTCTAACGGCCCTATTGAGCTGCATAACAAATTC
The DNA here is from genome assembly GCA_037043455.1 of Cyrtodaria siliqua. Classification (NCBI taxonomy): domain Eukaryota; kingdom Metazoa; phylum Mollusca; class Bivalvia; order Adapedonta; family Hiatellidae; genus Cyrtodaria; species Cyrtodaria siliqua. The sequence goes on from JAWPHD010016852.1 coordinate 8,341, forward strand.
GAACAGCTCATGGACATTTCAGAGCCGGCAGCTGCACTGCCACTTCCATCCTCGCATGAGAAGTTAGTTGAGGTGCCACTTCAGCTGACTTCTTCCAGGGAGGAGGATTCATCAGTGGAGATGTCGCTGCTTGAGTCTCCTAAGACCTCTCCTAAATCTAAGGCCAAAAATAAAAATAAAATTAAAAGTCGCCTTAACGCTCAATAATGGGTAAAACTAATAAGATCATTCAATGGAATTGTCGAGGTTTGAAACCAAATTATGATGAAATCAGCTTAATTTTAAATGAACACAACCCTATTGCCTTTTATCTTCAAGAAACATTCTTGAAGACAAGTGATAAGGTATCTTTTAAACAATACTCACTATACAATGATATTTGTGATACCGGGGACAAGGCGACTGGTGGAGTTTCGATAATCATTAATCGAAACATTCCTCACAGACCTGTTGCGTTGAAAACAAATTTGCAAGCTTTTGCGGTCAGTGTTACTGTGCACAGAGTCATAACAATATGTTCCTTATATTTACCACCTAGTTCTTCACTAGACCCTAAAGATCTAAATCACCTAGTTGCACAATTGCCATCCCCTTTTATACTCTTGGGCGATTTTAATGCACACAACTACATCTGGGGTTGTAAAGATATAAACGATAAAGGCAAGAAAATTGAGGATTTCTTAGCCAAAAACAATCTGTGTCTTTGTAATAATAAGTCACATACTTACTTACATCCTGCTACAGGCTCTCATTCTTCCATTGATTTAACAATATGCGATCCAACGCTTTTGATGGATTTTTCGTGGAGTGTTGGAGACGACCTCTGTGGAAGTGACCACTTCTCCATATTTCTTGAAAATATCGGCCCTCCACTTCTCGAAAAAACGCAACGATGGAAACTTCGCAAGGCTGATTGGACTACGTTTCAATCTCTTTGCGAGGAACAATTAAAGCCTTCCGTTTTCGAGGATGTCGAAGACGTAACTGCTCTTTTTACCAAAACTCTTCACGACATATCTGATCAAACCATTCCAAAAACCTCGGCAAATCCTAAACGCCCACATAAACCATGGTACGACGATGACTGCAAAAAGGCAGTCAGCGATCGTAAAGCTGCATTAAATAATTTTAACTTGCGGCCAACTCAAACAAATTTAGATAACTTTAGAGTTTTTCGTGCGAAAGCCCGTCGTACTATTAAGGATAGCAAGAGGAAATCCTGGAGATCTTACGTCTCTAGGCTGAATTCTCGCTCATCTCTTAAGAAGACATGGGACTTGGTCCGGAAAATAAGTGGTAAAGGTAATTCTAGTTCTGTAAATCATCTTAAAACAGATAATGGAGATATAACATCTGTCAAAGATATTACAAACACTTTAGCAGAAACTTTTTCAAAAAATTATTCTTCTGAAAATTGTCAACCAAATTTTCTGAAAAATAAGAAACAAAAAGAACAGAAGAAGCTGAACTTCAAGTCGAAAAACTTGGAAAAATACAATAAACTATTCACTCTCAAAGAACTTCGAGAGTCCCTTAAAAAGGCTCATGATACATCAGCTGGTCCTGATGATATCCATTATCAATTACTAAAACATTTACCTGAATCCTGTCTCTCTACCCTTCTTCATATATTTAATAAGGTTTGGGTGACGGGAAACTTCCCCGACTCTTGGCGGGAAGCAATCGTTATTCCAGTCCCCAAACCTGGAAAGGATCATACGGACCCAATAAATTATCGCCCTATTGCTTTAACGAGTTGTATATGTAAAACCATGGAACGAATGATTAATGAGAGACTCGTTTGGTACCTGGAATCCAACAAGCTGATAACAAAGTATCAAAGTGGATTCCGGCGCCAACGAGGCACAACAGACAATCTCATTCGATTTGAATCATTTATTAGGGAAGCTTTCGTAAAAAAAGAACATCTAGTCGCTGTATTTTTTGACTTGGAGAAGGCTTATGATACTGCATGGAAGTACGGTATTATGAATGATCCACATGACATTGGTCTTAGAGGCCGATTACCCATTTTTATAGAGAAATTCTTAGATGATAGACAGTTTTGTGTCCGAATGGGTTCAACCCTCTCTGATATTCATGAACAGGAGATGGGTGTTCCACAGGGCAGCATACTATCTGTTACACTTTTTAATATAAAGATTAACAGTATAGTAAAGTGCATCAATCCAGGTGTGGATTGTTCGCTATATGTTGACGACTTTGTTATATGTTATCGTGCAAAAAACATGAATACTATCGAGAGACAATTACAACAATGTCTCAATAAACTTCAGACCTGGTCTGATGAAAATGGGTTTAAATTTTCTAAATCTAAAACTAATTGTATGCACTTTTGTCAACTTCGTAAACATCATGAAGACCCTCATCTAACACTGGATGGGTCACCAATACCAGTAGTGGATGAGACAAAATTCCTTGGTCTTATTTTCGACCGTAAATTAACGTTTATACCACACCTTAAATACTTGAAGGCCAAATGCCTTAAAGCTCTTAACTTACTTAAAGTTGTTGCAAACACTAATTGTGGAGCAGATCGAAAAGTCCTCTTGCGACTTTACAGATCTCTTATCAGATCCAAGATGGACTACGGCTCAATAGTATATGGATTGACTCGCAAGTCGTACTTGCAGATGCTCGACCCTATACATAATCAAGGATTACGACTCGCCTTAGGTGCCTTTCGTACATCACCAGCCGAAAGTCAATATGTTGAAGCCAATGAACCATCACTGTCTCATAGACGAGACAAATTAGCTCTTTAATACGCCATAAAATTAAAGTCTAACCCTTCAAACCCAACTTTCAGTAATGTTTTTAATCCTAGTTGTGAACCTCTTTTTGATCGAAAACCGAAGGCCATTCGACCATTTGGTCTTCATATTAAACCAAAATTAAGAGACACTGAAATCGACCTAAATTTGATTGCCAAGTACAAAGTTCCACAAATTCCACCGTGGACTTTGGAAACTCCAACAATTATTTTTGATCTTTGTAATAATAACAAATCCAGTACAGACCCTACTGTCTTTCAAAGCAAATTTAATGAAATTATATCGAAATACAGTGACTTTCAACATATCTACACAGATGGCTCTAAAGATGGAGATAAGGTAGCTGCAGCAGCTGTTCACAAACACAGCATAAGGAGCCGCCTGCCTGACAAGGCCTCTATCTTTTCAGCTGAACTTAAGGCAATTGAACTTGCCTTAAATTATATTCAGGAATCTGATGATGACCATTTTGTAATCTTTTCTGATTCCCTTTCATCTCTTCAAGCACTGGGTAATATGAAACATGATAACCCAGTTGTGCTTCAACTTTTAGAAAAGTACAATTCTCTTATAATTGATAATGTTATTATTTTCTGCTGGCTTCCAAGCCATGTAGGAATACGTGGTAATGATAGAGCTGATAGTGCTGCTAAGGCAGCATTAGATTTACATATATCTAATACCAAATTACCCTATACTGATTTTAAAAGTTGTATTAACACATATATTCGTAACTCTTGGCAAACCGCTTGGGATTTGGCAGTTAACAATAAACTCCATTCAATTAAACCGTTACTCGGAAAATGGCGTTCTTCTAGTAGACCCGTTCGTCGAGAGGAAGTTATCCTAGCCCGGTGCAGGATAGGGCATACACGTTATACTCATTCATATTTATTACAAGGTGAGCAATTACCAGAATGTATACCCTGCTTTGCACCGTTAACGGTCAAACACATATTATTGGAATGTGTAGACTTTGATCCTATGCGTCAAAGGTACTACAATGTTAATACTATGAAAGAGTTATTTGATACTGTAGATTTTAGTCTTGTTTTAGATTTCCTAAAAGAGATCAGACTATATAAATCATTATAATGTGTTCTTATATATATGTACTTGTTTATTTGCCCGTTGACGGGCATTTGTTGATTTACATTACATAGTTTATATTACACCTTATCATCCCTTATTTTTTTTAATAGTTTATCTTCATATATTTACACTTATTTTTAAATAATACTTCATTTTTCATCAATTTTTGCGCACAATATGACCTATTTATGTGTCGACGTGCCGTAAAACAACATTCATTCATTCATTTTTATTTATAACAACTTTATATTTTAGTTCCTTTGCAACAATAAAATTTACATGCTGGAAATTGCACTTTTTACTTAGTTTTGCGCGCTTAAAAATGCACTTTTTCAGGGAGCACCCTGCCCTTATTAAATCCTGGGGGAAACACTACTGTGGAGTTATGTCCTCTGTAACATAGGATTTTTGTTATTCAATACTTGTGAACTCAATAATTGGAGTCAAATTATATTGGACATACAGCTTGCTTATTAATTGCTTGAGTAAATATTAAGGGTGCAATTATATTTGATATACAGCTTGCATATTAAAAACCTCATAATTTTGAATTTGAACGTTTATTTGAAATTACCAATTCGATATCGGATTTTAACTCCAGGGTTCTCCCAGGAATTGCTGTTAAGTGGTAATGCCTTAATTCCATTAAGCAATGGGAAAACTTATATTAGTAGGATTTTATAACGGATATTTCGACAATAAAACACGTTTAAAAAAAACATTTTACTGAAAAAAAAAAATTGATAACCTGATTAAAATTACCTATTAAATGTTTTAATTTTACAAAACGCAAACTTTTAAAGCTGAAATTAAGGTTTTATTGCATACCACAGCCAACCCAGTTTTCACTAATTGGAGAAGGGGTTGGATGGGGTATGAACGTTAATACTCGGACCACGTAATGCTAAAGGCATGTCAATGTACGAAATCCCTTTTACTTAAAGCTGGCCTTACGACATTGAAGCATTTGTTCTTGTTCGGTTTATATGGATCGTCTGTCTTATATTTGTTATATTGTCTAATTGTGTTTTGTTTTACCTTCCAGCCATCAATCAGCAAAGAGGTCAAACAAAAGCTCACAGAGGTAAATTTTCACCAATCACAGGGGATAGTTATTTGATTCCCTACTCATAGGGGATAGTGTTACATGTTATTGTATGCATATATTGTGCCATTTACTTTGCATTGAGTTAATCGATCCGCATGCTACGATATTGCAGGTTGATGGGGACTGATGTTGAAAGACAATAAGGAGTTACTTTGAAGTGTAAAGGAATGGAATCGTGCCTAGTGTTAACATAAAAACAGCATGTTTTGTTTTAAGACGGCATGAAAAAAATTGACAAAATAGTTAAAATGATTACTCTCCAACCGATTTTAACGCTAACAAATGGTAAAAAAAAATCATAAAATCGCTTGACATTTTAATAACGTCAATGTCGACATCCTTTTCGCGACAAATAATTATCCGCATTATGTCTTGTGGTACAATATTACAAATGGAAATATACGCATTATGTCTTGTGGTACAATATTACAAATGGAAATATATGCTGGAATAAATGATTGGTTTTAATGAAATTTGACCTAAATGTCCATGGGTACAATGCTTTCAAATTTTACTATGACCTTCACATCCAGTATGGTTGTCTTGTGGTACAATATTACAAATGGAAATTTTAGATTACGTCTGCATATATGACGGACGTTCCCGTTTCTTCCAGATCAATATGCAACACCGAAATACCATGAGGATCCGTCGGCAGAATTGAGTCATTACCAGGTCCGCGTGGCTTTCTTCTCCATCACTCTCTTCCACACCAACCCATCGCCGAGTTCAGACGATCTTGACAGATCATGCGTAGCGGTCACGAGAGATGTGTCAACAAGATTCTTTCAGCGAGTGGGTGGGGTAACAGTGGCTGGCGTGTCTGAATTGAAAGAAACAAGGAGTCAGTTTGGTGCTCTTGTTTCACACGACCATCTAAGGTAATATTTTTATGGTTTGTAAAACTAAAATTACGATATTTTACGATGAACTTTATAAGAATCCTTAACTTGTCGGTGGTTTAGGGGTTGGAGATTCTATAGGTTTCAGAATGAATGAAAAATTAATTTGAATAGAAGGTTTTATTTTAATGGCTAATCCATTAGAACATACATGGGACCCCAGGAAGGCACTTTTGAAATCGAACACCCACTCATAGATGCAAAATTGACTTAGATGTTTACTAAATTGCCTTCCTGGGGTCCCGCAAATGTTTTAATGGAAGAGCCCTTAGAACCTGTAGAATAGAAATTGTAATTATTTGTCAGTTTTACATCAAACCCCTATACCCTTATGAAAACCCTTTAAGTTATCACTTTCCTTTGAGAAATACTTTATACAGAAATATTCTAAAGCTATATAGCTTTAACAATGATTTTAGTTCCATTATATAGTTTATGAAGGTTCACAGGGACATGGTGGGCTTATTGTGAGTTCACATGGGCATATGGTCTAATACAAGCATAATTGCTGGAGTATAAATTGCTGCATTTTAAATTGATTTTCCAGGTTGAAGTTTGAGTGCTACTTATACATGGCACAGTTGCAATAAAAATGTGTACATAGTCAACTCTGTTGAGGAATTTTATTTCTCCCATTTCTTAGTCATGTGAGATAGATGTTTTCCTCATGTGATATAACTCTGTCTTGCATGACATGTGACTCTTACCTGAAATGTCACGATTGGTGACGTCACCTTGTTCAAGTGTAAAATCAAATATAGTCATTGATGTATGGCTGTACTGAGTGCATAATGGGAGGAAAACAATCCCTATTAAGTTTATCCATGTCAGTTAGGTAAAGCTCACCCTCGGGCTCGGAATTGCAACCATGAACTCAGCAGAGCCACGTCCCTGGTTACAATACTGACCCTCGGGTGAGATTTCCCTATCCCACATGGATACTCACGATGGATTCATATAATCTCACATTTAACAAGCAATGATGATGTTTGAATGGACACAAAATGAAACAAAAACCCTCAAAAAGATTGTTCAAATTTAACAAAATAATATTTTTTTTGCAAAACATTAAAAAAATATCTTGCAGTCTGCCTGTTTAATATTGAATTTATCCAATGAGTTTAATAAATTCAGTATTGAACAGACAGGAATATGAGATTCTTTTTATTACAGAACTCAAAAAAAACCACATAACATACATTTATTAATGGAGCTTCCTATAAAGATTGCCTCAGTTTTCTCTATGCAATTACCACCAAGCTAAATGAAATAGAAAATACCCAGAAATGAATCGGCCTTTATTTGCATATTTATTACACAAGTGTATTGGGATATTTATATCATGGGTTTATTAGACTCCCATGCTACAAGTTGTGTGATACATTTATTATACCCCCGCTTTCACAAAGAAATCACGTTGTCCGTAACTTCCCGTCGCTTAAGGATGTTGGCTGGGCAAGTTTTGACATCTTCAAGTCTAAACATTTTATTTTTTAAATCATGGTTTTATTTGACAACAGAATTGTTTCATTTTTTCCATTCTAGTAGATATGGATATAATGTAGGATTTAAGATGGTAACATACCAAATTTGAAGCAAATTTTTTTTTTTCATATTTTTTCCGTCATTTGTGATCATTTTTTGTTGTCAACAAAATAGGGGTTATGGGTAGCTCTGAGTAGAATTTATCCTTTTGCTATAGAATAAATCAGATTTTTGTTTTTCAGTAGTGGAATACATATATAAAAGTAGATACTGAGCTAATTTTATTTTCGATCTCCATGTCAATATTGTATGTACAGTATTTTACATTGAAAATGTCAAAATAACTCCAAAATGGTTGTAATTTAAAGAATTTTTAATAAAAAATCATTAGAAGCCTGGTGACCTATATATTTTTTTACTTGTTTTGAAAGAAATGTCATAGGACCTTGACATATACAAGTTTTAAAAAAAGTTGTTCATAAGAACATATTTTTTTATCTTGAATTAATTTTTCGGTTAAAACAAAAGTGGGTGGGGTACGTACGGTCCATATATATTTGCTTTTTAAAGTGAAAAGATGAAAGAGGATTACAATTGCTTTTGTATGATTTGAAAGATATGTATATATGCAATCAAAAATTAATTGTTGTTAAATCAATAAACGTAATGTTTTGAAAACAATTGTGAAAATGTTCAATGTCAAAAATAAATAAATACAGGAACTGTATGAGAAATATGTATACTTAATGATAATAATGCTTTATAATGACCAGTAAAGGATTTTGCCTTCAAAATTTTTTTTTAAAAAAAACACAAAAAAAAACCACGATTGACCGCAACGTTTCTAGCATTCTGGTTATAATTGGAACTGACTCCCGCGAACCGGTAAATACTGCTCGGAAGCACGATGCATTTTTGTTGTCCACCGCCAAAGGCCGAAACACTCGTTTTCGATCCGTTTTTTTGTCCACTTTCGCAGTCCTTTTTATCTGTTCATTTATTTTGCTTTCCCTCACTCTGTCTTCCGCCAACTATGTTGTTATTCCTCTTACTAGATGGCTGTCTTGAATTACTTTCTGTATATTCTGTTTATGACAAAGTGCTGTTTAAACCATTGTTACCAAGGATTTGGAGTTCAAACAGCACTGTATACTATTTGGTTAATTTTAAACCTTTTAAATCCATATACAGCTGTATTCTTGTCTTTGTAATAAGGCAAACTATTTGAATTTGCAAACCAAGTATTTGAAGAAAAAAACATGGGTATTTAGCCAATAATACAGTACAGAACCGAACAAAACGGAACACAACAGAACATATATGTCATTGACTTTAACATAAAATGATATTCATCTTCTATATCATTAGTATCACAATATATACAATAACGTTCCTCACTAGGAACTCTGTTTGTAGCTTAACGCCCAGTTTGTATTCTTAATGAATGCGAAGATAAGCGCATCTTACAAATTAATGTAACTAAGCCACCTAGAAGGGGGTCTAAAAATTGTTTATATCCAAACGATACTTCGCTAATATTGTATACATTAAGAACGTCACTACTTTCTTTATCTGAGGACCATTTCTGTACAAAAGTATCAACTAAGCGTTGTTTAATAATAGCTTGACAATTATATAATCCCTGTTTTCATTTGGTTTTAATGGATTTACCTGGCGAAAACACTAAGCTACACCACTGATTAATTAGTCATCAAAGCAAAAAATGTTGTGTTTGATTACTAAATACTATGGGTGGCATCCCCCGAGAAATGTAAGATACTTTGTTATTTTAATCTGTACTAATGATGCTTGTCATATTATATCAGATTCGCGGCCATTAGTGTTGAGACATTGTAATATTATATCAAATATATAATATTATACTAATTCAAAGAGAAGCATGACATAAAGAGTAAGCCTTTGGTTTCAATTAAATATCATTGAAAAAAAAAAAAAAAAAAATCCTCTTTTTAGTGAAATTTTGAAGTTAGAAATGTGTGCCTTCTTCAATGACATCTAGTGGGGAAAAAAGCGTGGTGACCTAGCCTTTTTTTTGAAAATTTTGAATCTAAATAATATCAAAGAAGCTTTATATATGAATTTAAAAAAAATCTCATCACTACGTCCTTTCCCAGCCAACCTCCTTAACACATTTTTGTCCTGTCTCGTCCCATCTCGTCCCGTCGCGCCGCTTCCCGTAACACATTTTTAATACTTGCATATCTCAAACACTTTTGAATGGGTTGTTCCCAAACTTCATATACTCATAACAACTGATGACCTTATGTCCCTCTATATCACCCATCATTGATTCCCTAATTTATTGTAGAGTTATGGCCCTTTGTTTGACTTAAAATTTTCCTCTGTAATATTGTATAATGACCTATTAACACATTTCTTCTTAAACATTTTTGAATTGATTGTTCCCAAACTTCATGTACACATAACAACTGATTACCTTATGTCCCTCTACATCATACGTCGGATGGGGACGTAAACCGGGCGGTCCCGTGTATCAGTCTATCCTCCGAGCACGTTAAAGAACCATAGAAATCTATTCGATAATAAGAGTAGGGCAGGTTCCCGGATTCCTATGTATCCTTCCCCTCTCTCTGGGGCGGCTCTTAATAACCTATACTGTGTTGATGAGCCGTTAAACAACATTCAGTTCAATTCTACATCATACATTGTTGATGCCGAATTTATTACAGAATTATGGCCCTTTGTTTGACCTAGAATTTTCCATTCTAATATTGTATAATGACCTGTTAACACATTTCTTCTTAAACATTTTCTAATTGATTGTTCCCAAACTTCATGTACACATAATAACTGATTACCATATGTCCCTCTACACCCATCATTGATTACCTAATTTATTACAGAATTATGGCACTTTCTTGTAATTAGAATATTGTATAATGACTGTTAACACATTTCTTCTTAAATATTTTCTCATTGATTGTTCCTAAACTTCATGTACACATAACAACTGGTTACCTTATGTCCCTCTACACCCATCATTGATTTACCTAATTTATTACAGAATTATGGCACTTTTCTTATAATTAAAATTTTCCATTCTAATATTGTATAATGACCTGTTAACACATTTCTTCTTAAACATTTTCTAATTGATTGTTTCCAAACTTCATGTACACATAGCAACTGGTTACCTTATGTCCCTCTACACCCATCATTGATTACCTGATTTATTACAGAATTATGGCACTTTCTTGTAATAAGAATATTGTATAATGACTGTTAACCCATTTCTTCTTAAATATTTTCTCATTGATTGTTCCCAAACTTCATGTACACATAGCAACTGATTACCTTATGTCCCTCTACAGCATACATTGTTGATGCCTAATTTATTACAGAATGATGGCCCTTTATTTGACTTAAGATGTTCCACTCTATAATGAACATCATGTGGCTCTTTAAAACTTTTCATGAAATGTTATTACACTTGACATACAGTTCATACGTGATGATATGATGTGTCTCTGCATCAACGGTTTTTTGATTCTGCAATTTTTTTTTGCAAAACTATGGACGTTTGTTTTACTTAGAATTTTGTTCACATTAAAAAATTAACAGATATTTAGACATTAATTTTTCTTGATTTTGCCCATCCTCATCGGCTATAGCAAACAAACGGGGGTATTCATCACCTTCAGTGATGGTTCTAGTTTATCTACTATTCATTGTATGTATATATGATTTGAATGATTTGCTTTTTAGACTTCTAGGGAAACCGTTGAACCTGGAATGCAACCAGAAGGCAGCTCTCAAGCAGGTCAGCTCGTCGGTTCATGTCACAGTCGGAGTCATGGAACTTGTGGAGAACTTGTACAGTAAACGCACTAATGACACAGCCCCTGAAGTAAATGAGGTACGTTCATTGGCTCACTCAAACATATTTTTTTTGCAGATCTGTCTTTCTTTGTATATTCTGTTCCTAGTTAAATTTGGAATTCATCCCAAGATAACTGTTGGTGACCAGCTAGTTCATGTTTGTATTTTCTGCCCCTGGTCGAGTTTCCAGACCGTTAAGTTGGTGACAGACAACAAGAATTTGTACCTGCCATGTGTGTGATAGAGATATCCAACCAGAGGCGATCAGATAGTGGACATCATGATCATCAGTATCATTGGTATTGCAGCTTTTGAAGTGTTTGCCCTTGTTATGATTATAATGACCGCACCCCTGCTTGTCTCAGGCCTTGGCCAGGAATAAAGACACTTAGGGATCACTTTGTCGTCCGTCCGTCATCTGTCGTCCGTCCGTCACATTTTAACCTGCAACTTAACCTTGGCCATAACTTAAATAGTATTTGACTTATGTCCAATAACTCTGACTTTTATTTTGACAGAGTTATACCCCCTTTCATAAAACTTTAACCTGCAACCTAACCAGGCTCATAACTAACTAGCCATAACTTAAGAAGTATTTGACCTATGTCCATGAAACTTCACACATATATCCATCTTACCACACAGAATATTGTTACTCATGACCAATAACTCTGACTTTCATTATACCCTGCAAACAAAGTTTAAGAAGGGGTAGGAGTCGCTGCGGCAGGCGCTCTATCTGTCGCTCGGTCGGTGTCGGTCGATCTGTTGAATCTTGTGGAGCGAACTACTTCTGCAGTTTTCCAGATATTGATTTGAAACCTAATATACACGATGAACATGAAGTGTACATGACACAATTTTAGTTTGGCTCGTCAATTCCATGCAAAGTCTTATTCAAAATGGCTATATTCAGCATATGTAATCTTGTGGAGCGAACTAATTCTACAGTTTTCCAGATATTCAATTGAAACTTTGTATATATGATTAACATGAAGTGTAGATGTGTGTGACACAATTTTGGTTTGGCCCTGTCAATTCCATGCAAAGTTATTGCCCTTGCACTTTGTCCAAATTGCTATATTCAGCGTATACAATCTTGTAGAGCGAACTTCTTCAACAGTTTTCAAGATATTAAATTGGAACTTTGTACATTATGATCAAGATGTGAGTGACACAGTATCAGTTCGTCTCTATCAATTCCATGAAGAGTTATTGCCCTTGCACTTAAAAATTGCTATATTCAACATACCGTATTTACTCTATCAGTTCGGACAGGATAAAATAATAAATTTTTTGGTGTCCGGAAATATAGCTTTCCAAAATTAATTCACATTTGCCAATGTCCGAATATTTTGAGAGGAACGGTAAATTAACATTCTACGGTAAGTAATTTTAATTGTGATATTAGGGGCAATCTCACTTTCGTTGTTTACGGTATTTACGGAAATCCATCCTTTAATTATCACTTATTGGTAATTATTTGGCTATTCTATAAATTGTCTAAAATTACGGTACTCAACTTGGGCAAACCACAAAACCTGTAAAATCGGTACACCGAGACACTTTACACGCGGGTAGAGTGGGTTATTCTATTTGCATAATCCTAAAGAATTTTGACGTGAGCAAGCGGTACACTGTTTGATTTGTGGAACTGTCACGTTCTAGTCACAAGTATAGTTATATGCTGGCTAGTGCGGACTGTGTAATAGTATACTGGGCTATATGCGATTCAATCCACAACAGTGAACTTATACAAAATGTGTAAACAATGAACTAAGAAACAATTATGACATGTAGTTTATTATATTAAATTATTATATTTTGTTTGAAATGTAGCAATGAACTTTATTGAATAATGAGACAATGCAGTTATTACAAAATAAAAACATACAAAGTATTGCAGAAAATAAAAAAGAAAAAAAACAATTAAAATTATAAAGTAGTCCTGTTCTTTTTCCATTTAATTGCACCATCATGTTATTCCTCAAATCGAAGCTAAAAAACAAAGCATGCCATGCTTATAGTATGAAATAAAAAATATTTGATGTGTCTGTACAAACAGACATCAAATCGCAGAGCACTTTACCTGTGTGAGCGAGTCCATATTTTGTTGCTGGTACTGCCAGATAATGGAATGGCCCACTAGCTACTACAGCGACAACACAAAACAACCCGTAACACCTACATTGGAATGGTTTCACCTGGTTTAAACAATTGTTTCAACACGCGCCTGACCGATTACACAGAATTTATATGGATGTTTATAGCATGGGTCAGTAATAATGTAATTGTTTCAAAATGGCTCGTTAATAACAGTAAAAAAAATCACAATCAAAAACCTTTTATTTAATTGCATCAAACAAGTTACAATTAAATTCATTGAAGTATACTCTGCTGCCTCTGTTGGTAATTGAGATGCAATCAGCAATTAGAAAAAGTAGTTGATCGTAATTTTAACCTGTCATTTTCGGCGAATAGTTCATCTTTTCCCAATGTCCGAATTTATAAAACCATCAAAACTATTGAAATAAGATTGATTTCTTAATATGTCCAAACACTAGTTTTATTATTTTCTTCAATTAATTAGGTGTCCGGAATTAATGCGTGTCCGGACTCATTGAGTAAATACGGTAGGCAATCTTGTGGAGTAAACTTCTTTTATAGTTTTGAAGATATTGAATTGAAACTTTGTGTATGTGATAAACACGAAGTGTACATGTGCGTGACACAATGTTGGTGCTGCTCACTCAATGCTATGCACATTATTGCCATTGATTTTACTAAAGAATTTGCGGGGATGTGTGAGATAACTCTATCATGCATGAAATGTTGTGTTGTGAGGTTGATGTCCCCTTTTCTGATATCAAAAATCACACACAGTTATTCAAATTACTTATTGTTTTATTTATGCCTGTTTTAAGTAAATAATGGGAGACAACTAATGCATCATAAGTTTATCCATGTGAAGTAGTGGTGACCTCGTCGCTTGTCGCATTTCTGACCCCTCAGGTGAGATTGCCCTATCTCAAGTAAATCCTCATGATGGATTCCTATAGTCTCACTCAGGGTAACTTAAGAGACAGAATGTTTTTTGCCAGCTCTCAAAATTCAGTTTCCGGTTCCCGATAGATGTATACTCACTGGAAACTGGTATTAAATTGAATGGGGATCAAGAACAGGATTTTCATTATCAGTAATCATCTTCAGCTCCATATTGTGATTTTTATGTTCCAGAAGGGAGGTATATAGTAATCACACCAGCCGTCTGCAAGTCCATTCGTCCATTTGTCATTCTGTCCAAAACAATCATGTCTCAGCCATAAAGAAAGATCGGAAGGGATTTCGATGAAACTTCACACAAACTTTAATCCCAATGAGAAGGTGTGTCATGTACAAGAAGCGGGTCCTTTCCTCAAAGGTCAAGGTCACAGTTGGAGGTCAAATGAGTTGTGGGCATTTGTCACATATTGGTGACATTTCTTATTTGCTCATTGTGGTTCCCCATTCCATCCAATATGACTTAAGCTGTTGAAGGATTGTAAAACAAGGTCCATTTTACATTTTGATGATTCTGTGTAGCCCATCATAAATTTCCATTATACCAATACCTTGTTTATAGTCATATACAGTAGCATAATAGGGTAGAGTGACTGCAAGTCGGACTTGATCATGAGTCTGATGATTTTTGCCCTATTTGGTATCATTTGTTCTTCGTTACAACCCACACAAAGTGCAAATAAAATAAAAACATGAAACCAACTTAATGTTTCTTGTAACCACTTAAAACGTGATATCCCATATTGCTGGTTTCCAGTGATTGTACAGAATGTACCGGTATAAAAACCTGTTTGACCATGACAGTGAGAGGGACATTTGTGTCCGACATACAATCAGATTGAGCGAGTCTGTATAATTATTGTACTGTTGTGTCATGGTATGTTATATACTCCATGAAATTAACATGAACATTGAAAGAAAACAAGATAAGCATCCATTTGTACCACCAAGTACACCCATTCATCCATCTTCATATATCGTAGATATGGCAATATCATAACTTTCGTGAATTGTTTTCTCGATAAATACGTCATTTGGAATACAAAAGATAGAATACCCGAGGATGAGTACTAGTGGCATTGAGAGGTTAAGACATGTTTCTTGTGGATTACAGTCGTCAGTAATATAACAGGGGTTTAATTAGCTGCTTTTATTTATACTTTATGAGGCCATAAAAGTTTGCCATTCAACGGCCTGTTTACGTGGATCTAAAATGGTATACGACCCATCGGTTTGTCTGCACATATTGAAACTGAAGTGGGAGATACGAGTTGTGAAATAGTGTAATCATCAGATATAGTCATTCATCATTATCAATAAAATGCTTAATTTTGTGACTGATTTTCATCCCCGCTGACAAATCACGACAAGCTTTCATCAGACGAATGCAGCATTTTTTATTTATTTTTTAAAGATTGACAAACACTCTCAAACCTCATGTAATATCTTTATAAACAAAACACATTGACAGAAATCACACTAATGAGCACACGCATGACAATTAATGTTTTAAAGAGTTTCTAACCCTTTGTCGGAACATATTACAGGCAAAAAAAACTTTATAGTGCCTGGCAAACATTTTGATCTAAGGGAGCTAATGAGTACACACCATTCGATTTACAAATTTAAGACAGTTATTTCCCCATAATAGACGGAATTCTACTGTCGCCAGTGTATTACTCTGTATAATTGACTAGAATACAATAAACCTGACGGGGCAGATACAGGATTTGAGATTAGGGGATTGGGGGCTAGTAGGAGCTCAACTTTTAAAAAACTGTTAACAACCAAAAAACACAAACACAAAGATGGTGTTGTTGTTTTTCAGTTCAGTGTGGCCACAACTTTTAAAAAGCAGAAATATCTTTAAAAAAGATATGTGGCGTGTTTGAGAAACATAATGTATAAGTGAAAGATGGCCATGAAGTGAAATAATTTTAATAGCAAAATGTAAGGTAGAGAGCAGAGCAATATAACGTTTTCTATCGGTATTCCGATAAAAGTTGACACGGCAGTGCCAATGTGGGGAATTCGAACAAAACAAGTTAGTGCCTTCCATTACGGAAGGCCATTGTTAAAATATTCAAAGGACCATAACCCTGAAAACAAGAAGTCCACGTGGGCCTGAATCGATCTACTGGCAAAGTGTATTCTGTTAGAGGATGCTACATGCAAAATATCAAAGCTCTTATCTGGTGGTATCAAAAAAGAAGATTTTTTAAATGTGTTTCCTAATTTTTCTATATAAAACTTTTGACACCCGGTGAGGGGCTTATTATGACCCCAGGGTCACCATTTGTACAACTTGGTAAAGGACCACTATATGATGCTACATGCAAAATATCAAAGCTGTAGCCCTTCTGGTTTCATAGAAGAACATTTTTAAATGTGCTCTATTTTACTATGTGCAACTTTGAACCCTTGTGGTTTTAGAGAAGAATATTTTGGTCACCATTTGTACAAACTTGGTAGAGGACCACTTGATGATGATATATACATAATATCTAAGCTCTAGGTTTTGGAGAAGGCTGAAAATCACAAACGGGCACCTTGAAAAATCACGTGACTAGGAAAGGTGATATGTAATTTTTAATAGGGTTTCATTACCAGTCACGATGTAAAGTTAACGCACTTTGCAAGAAAACAGAATAATTTTTTTGCAATTTCAGCATTTCTATTCATTTCTTCATCTTTCCGATCACAAATGAAGTACAGCGTATCAAATCACCTAACGATATACTATTTATCAACAACTACACTCTATAAACACATCTACTAGTTTCCTTTGGCTTTGTCAGACAAATTTAGCCAATCAGCATTCAGTTTAATAAACACTGTAGGCTTTCATAATTTCTGTATTACTTTCAACTCAAATTTTGATAGGCTTACACCGACACACCTGCAAGGCCAAAAGCCAGCTTAAACGGCTGGCGCCGAAACACTGCTGACAACAAAAGAAACAATAAATTTCCATAACTCTTCAGATTTTAGTGGGGCTGGGCGCCTCCCCTTGGATCCGCCCTTGCATCTTGCTAGGTTGATTTAATATGAGTGAAAACTCTCGCCACAACAGATCACAGAGATATTACAGTATTGTACATGTCGGGTCAGACTATTGACATTGCAGTATTGTAAAGGGACACACAGAAATCTTGACATAAGCTTGCAGCACCCATGAGAATAGACAAATTGATAACTCGAAATTGTATTACGATAATTGCTTTACCTTGTATTATATATGCAGACAGATTTAAAGTCAGAATGATGGTTGATAAATAAAACAAATGTGGATGCTAATTTTTTAATATTTTTTTTGTTCTTTTGTTTTGGCCAACCTTCTCAAGCCCTTTTATCTGCTCCTTTCTTTCGCTTTCTCTCACTCTGTCTTCCGCCAGCTCTGCTTTTGTCCCTCCTACTGGAGCCTCGCTGTATATTCTGTTTCTACGACGACTCTCGCTGTTCACCCGCAGTTTCTCTTTTTCCTTTGGATTGCACTGTTTCTGGGACATTGCTGATATGTCATGTTATTGTCTATTGCTGTGAAACAGCCTCCCCATAGTACTCTATGTTACTCCATTCAAGCTACTATGCCGCTACTAGGCTACTGGCCATTGCATACTTTAGACGCGCCATACGAATAACCAACAAATTTCTGTCTACAGCTTCCCTATCATTATTCGGTGGCCTAACATCGTCACAAGATAGCAGAAATGGTGATGAATGATAAATGATGAATTAATGAAACATGAAATAGAGAGACCAGCATCTGGCGGGGTTTGAACCCACGACCTTCTGCTTGTGGGCCCAGTGCTCTACCACTGGGCTATAGAGGCCTCACAATAAGGATGCTAAATTTAATGATTGAATTGCCCGGTGTCCTTTAAGATATGAAGGTCTTAAGATCATGGAAATCTAAGAATATGTGCTTAACTAGATAAAATAAAGCAATGAGTGAACATATACATGAATATATATATATTTATAATAAATTGGAATATACATGGTTATGCGAGATTTAAGACTTATCCTCTGTTTTAAATTTATTATGAAAATGGGCTTCCTTTTTTTCCCCTCACAAATCCAACACCCACTGTATTAATTAGGTACATAATTGTTTTTAGCTCGACTGATCAGCTTATGCTGTTGTGCGTCGTCGTCCGTCCGTCCGTCAACTTTTTTTGTGGCAACTACTCCTCTGAAACTACTTGACAGATTTTCATGAAACTTCACAAGAATGTTGCTCTTGATGTCTAGTTGATCCTAGCAAAAATTCTGGTCGGCCAGAAATTCAAATGGCCACCACGGCTAAAACGACTACTTCTTAAAAATCTAAGTGATATTGATATGGAACCTTTATCAAAATGACTGGCACGACATGTAGTTGGTCCTAACCAAAGTTAATTTTGGTTGGATGTCAAACATGGCTGCCAGCGGCCATCTTTATTTACATAGAGTTATATAGGAACTACTTGTGGCGACTACTCCTCTGAAACTCCTTGATGGAATTGCATGAAACTTGACAGGAATGTTGCTCTTGATGTCTAGTTGATCCTAGCAAAAATTCAGGTTGATAGGAAATTCATGATGGCAGCCACTGCTAAAAATAGATTTTAAAAATCTGTCTGTGGCGACTACTTCTCAAAAACCGTAAGTGGTATTGAATTGGAACCTTTACCAAAATGACTGGTGCGACATATACTTGGTCCTAACCAAGATTCATTTCGATTCAATGTCAAACATGGCCGCCCGGCCATCATTGTTGACATAGAATTATATAGGAAAAAATTGTGGCGACTACTCCTTTGAAACTACTTGATGGCTTTTCATGAAACATCACAGGAATGTTGCTCTTTGATGTCTAGTTGATCCTAGCAAAAATTTAGATTGATAGGAAATTCAAGATGGCCACAACTGCTAAAAATAGATTTTAAAAATCCGTCTTTGTGGCGACTACTTCTCAAAAATGTAGAATTATATAGGAAAGAATTGTGGCGATTACTCCTCTGAAACTACTTGACGGCTTTTCATGAAACTTCACAGGAATGTTGCTCTTGATGTCTAGTGGCGCAGTCGGTAGCGCGGCGGATTTGTAACCGGAGGCCCCGGGTTCAATCCTCCGTGGTGCCACTGAGTTCCGTCGGTGTGTTCTTGGGCAAGACACTTTTCCTTAGCCTCGTCCGTCGGATGGGGACGTAAACCGGGCGGTCCCGTGTATCGGTCTATCAACCGAGCACGTTAAAGAACCATAGGAATCTATTCGATAATAAGAGTAGGGCAGGTTCCCGGATTCCTATGTATCCTTCCCCTCTCTCTGGGGCGGCTCTAAATAACCTGTACTGTGTTGATGAGCCGTTCAGTTCAGGTTGGTAGAAAATTCAAGATGGCCGCCACTGCTAAAAATAGATTTTAAAAATGTGACTTTGTGGCGACTACTTCTCAAAAACCGCAAGTGATATTGAATTGGAACCTTTACCAAAATGACTGGTGCGATATGTAGTTGGTCCTAACCAAGATTCATTTTGATTCAATGTCAAACATGGCCGCCAGCGGCCATCTTTGTTGACATAGAGTTATATATGAAAAACTTCTGGCGACTTCTTCGCTGAAACTACTTGACGGATGTTCATGAAACATCACAGTATTGTTGCTCTTGATGTCTAGTTGATCCTAGCAAAAAATCAGGTCGATAGGAAATTCAAGATGGCCACCACTGCTAAAAATAGATTTTAAAAATCCGTCTTTGTGGCGACTACTTCTCAAAAACCGTAAGTGATATTGAATTGGAACCTTTACCAAAATGACTGGTGCGACATGTGCTTGGTCCTAACTAAGATTCATTTTGATTCAATGTCAAACATGGCCGCCAGTGGCCATCTTTGTTGAATTATATAGGAAAAAATTGTGGTGACTTCTTCTCTAAAACTACTTGAAGGATTTTCAAGAAACTTAACAGAAATGTTGCTCTTGATGTCTAGTTGATCCAAGCAAAATTTGAGGTCGGCCGGAATTTCATGATGGCCGCGATGGCTAAAAACAGATTTGAGATCCTATTCACACCCTCCATAGATCTCCATACAAATTGATAGAAAGATGAATGAATAAAGATATATGCAATATATTGTATTAACTATTTTATCAATCCTTCTTTCTTCTATAGTTACAGTATATGTGTGTAAAGAGACCCTTTGAATAAAACTAATACACACCTTTGTGAAACAGATATTCAAGTGCATTTAGCTATAACTTAAATAAAATATAACCAATGGGCTCAGGGTGTATATATAAATTAATAACAAGAACCGATTGTGGCTTAAAATATTGTGTCTCCATCACTTCTCCCAATTATCTGTCACTTCTCTTTATTTTCTTTGGAGAGAGAAGTTTCTTCTCCCTAAAATCCAGGCTTAGTTTGAACTCTGTTAGTTTGTTAATGCAATGTCGACATTAAAAATACCATTGGCACATACAGTTTATTGGCTATCCTAATCACTGCATTATCATATGACACAGAATGCGCCCCGACTTACTAGGATCTGCACTGTATATTATGCTAAATTAATTTTTGAAAAGACCCCTTGAGATGGTAATTGGACTGTTTCTTATACAAAGATGGAAGACTGTAAAATGTGAAAGTGAAAATTCAATTTGCTATTGAATATGAAAATGAGTGGGCAAGCCTGTGTTTACTGCTACAGTCACTTATTTATTATTGGGGGTTGAAAATGCCATAAAATAAATTTATGATGAAATTTATTGCAGAAACCATAAAACCTCTCACTGCTTTAACCACCTTGTTATCGGGTAAGTCCACAGGACCCCACTTGGTACTAAATTAATAACACTTGTTAAAGTTTAAAAAAAAATACAGAAAGTGCAATCATTTGAATCAGATATTCTTGTGGTTGATTCAGATCAAAATACAAACATCAGTGCTTCCTTAGAACAATGACCAAATCCACCAATTTATGACAGCACGAAATAGCTTTTTTTAAGACATGCAAAGTGTGACAAAGTTTACTAATAGATTACACCCGCAATAATATTTTGTAGAATGTGTCAGATCTCTATATGCGCAGTAAAGACCTGTGTTTATTTGTGTTTTGTGTCGTCATCATTATTATTTCAAATAGGTTCTAGGATTAGTTTCATGTTTACACCGCCAGTCACGTCACAGGATATTGTATATCGTCTTTTCATACAGCCCTTAGGGCAAAATTTACATGCTTAAAAATAGGGTAGGTATAGGTCTATTTTCCCACATTAACATAATTATATGTTGATGTGGGAAAATAGACAGAAATAAAATATTAATTATGTTGATATGGGAAAACAGACAAAAATTAAATATTTTATAGGCTATGAGACAGTGTTTACCCAGTTTATGTTAACACTTGCGTACCACACATCTAAATCTTTTTATATTTTTTGTTTAAGTTCCGATACCAACAAATATTTCGAGTTGCAACTTCCACAAAACTGGAACCATACTGTTCTATTTGGCTTTTGGTAAATATCTAGCATTGGGTATTGTTATACTGGCCACTCTATACTTGATCTAAGTATGGGTACGGGTCTTAATATCCTGACCACTCTAACACTTGGTCTAAATATTTAAGAATGGGTCTTAAAACTTTATACAGTTCTTCCTTATCAGTTATCCAATGCAGATTTAATGCCCCTTTTCATAAACTTTATCAATTTAAAAAAAGATCTGCTACATAATTCATGAAGGATTGCACCCCTGTCTTCAAACTTTAGGTTGTCCTGAAATACGCATGGCAGGTGATACAAGCTTTTCGTGGAACGCCCGTCCAGTTGGTTAAATATAGTAACAATTTATACTTCAACTGTTACCCTCAAGTGTTTTCGAAGAAACAGTACCTATGTTAATTGTGGAAATATTATTTATCGACGTGTTCTTAAAAGATCAAAAACGTGGTTAAGTATATTTTATTACACGAGTTACTCAGTTTGATTTGATTCAACAAGACTGTTTATTTGATGTGTCATCATTGTTTGATCTTTACAAAGTCGTGACTGAAACTTTTATTTTAAGAAAATAATTTTAAAAAAATGGTGCACATATGCATGATCGTGAATGTAACGTAATAAGATAATTGATACCGATAACCGAGATTTGCAATACTAGTAATGATACTTTAGATATAATCACTTGTCAAGATAAACTCCAACCGTGGTGGTGGCTTAGTGGTGCCGTGTCCACCTCGCATTGCGGGAGGTCGTGGGTTAAATCCCCGAGTAGGTCACGCCAAAAACGTCATGAAAATGGTACTTGTAACTCCCTTACTTGACGCTCAGCATATAAAGGGTAATGTTAGGTATGGTCTGACCGGTTTCGGATGCTCAGCATATAAAGGGTAATGTTAGGTATGGTCTGACCAGTGTCGGATGCTCACCATTTAAAGAGTAATGTTAGGTATGGTCTGACCGGTGTCGGATACTTAGCATGTAAAGGGTAATGTTATGTGTGGTCTGACCGGTGTCGGATGCTCAGCATATAAAGGGTAATGTTAGGTATGGTCTGACCGGTGTCGAATGCTCAGCATATAAAGAGTAATGTTAGGTATCATCTGACCGGTGTCGGATGCTTAGCATGTAAAGGGTAATGTTATGTGTGGTCTGACCGGTGTCGGATGCTCAGCATATAAAGGGTAATGTTAGGTATGGTCTGACCGGTGTGGGATACTCAGCATATAAAGGGTAATGTTAGGTATGGTCTGACCGGTGTCGGATGCTCAGCATATAAAGGATAATGTTAGGTATGGTCTGACCGGTGTGGGATACTCAGCATGTAAAGGGTAATGTTAGGTATGGTCTGACCGGTGTCGGATGCTCAGCATATAAAGGATAATGTTAGGTATGGTCTGACCGGTGTCGGATGCTTAGCATGTAAAGGATAATGTTATGTGTGGTCTGACCGGTGTCGGATGCTTAGCATGTAAAGGGTAATGTTAGGTTAGGTCTGACTGGTGTCGGATGCTCAGCATATAAAGGGTAATGTTAGGTATGGCTGACCGGTGTGGGATACTCAGCATATAAAGGGTAATGTTACGTATGGTCTGACCGGTGTCGGATGCTTAGCATGTAAAGGGTAATGTTAGGTGTGGTCTGACTGGTGTCGGATGCTCAGCATATAAAGGGTAATGTTAGGTATGGTCTGACCGGTGTTGGTATACTCAGCATATAAAGGGTAATATTAGGTGTGGTCGGATTGGTGTTGGTATAATGGGACCAGGCATTGCCAAGGTATCACCAGCTGGTGAAATATATTATTGGCAGATATTACCTTCTTAGTAAAAGATCCATGGCACATTCTCCATTGGGCAAACTTCCCTTACTTTTTGACAAAAGTATAATTAAGATTAAAGGTGGTGCCCTAAAGGAGAAATGAGAATACTGAATTTATCCTTTAGCTGGGTTCAAGACCTACTAAACATGTCTTTAGCCCATATGCTGTAAAACCTTATATAAGACTTTTGAGGTTAGGCTTTGTTGCATTTGGTGGTCTGTTTATTATAAAGTTTATGATAGATATATGGCAATGGTTGTAATATTTGTTGTTCAGATAATTTACTTTTTGCATGTTAAGTTGCAATTTCTTTTCCACCACATTGGGTAATTCATTCACATTGGGTAACTCATTTACCCATTTGGTATAATTATAGTGCACACTTTCTATCGTGCACCTGGGACCTATACAATCATTTTTTATGTTTGCAGTTTTTAATTTTTCAATGTTTTATATCCTGTAATCTTTAAGGATATGCTGTCGATTTTCCTTTAATCATGTTGAATCACCACCCAGCCCTGTTATAGTTGCTGGTGATTTGAATGGAAAGGTAAATCCCCTCTGTAAGGAGTGGAGCACTTGAGGTTAATGACTATTTTCACAGTGACCGCTGAAGTGAACATTGGGTTTGGTGGTCATTGTTCGAGCTAGGTTTCCCCGTGTTTACTTTGGTTGTGTCAACACCATTATTATTTATAATCAAGTTAGGGTAGATCAAGTTAGGGTAGAACATTTTAAATTCAGGTCCATACAATATTAACTGTTTTGAGTTGATTTAGGCAGTAGTTTAATATCCTTCTCAGTTGTTTTTCATTATATAAAACTTGACAAAATATTTAATGTTGTTAAATTGTTTATTTAATATATGAAGCTGTTCACATGTGTCCTTCTAAAACTTGTTTTGATAAAATGATATGTTATGGTTAACCTGTAGGTAGATATATGCCTATGGACCATAGCCAAGATATGACATCAGCGGTGTCTGTACCCATTTATAGATTATTAGAAATGGGATTCCAACATTTATACATACATGTATATGTTTATGTGCATATGCAGTTGCTTGACCCACCATATATAATATTTGTCCAATGTTAGTTTAAACATATTTATTTTACGTCTTTCGAAACAAGTTCTTGCAACTTATATTAATCACTCCCTATGGCTTCCTGTGTTGAACCTGAGTACTAAGCAATGTGGATTAATTATCTTGCTCAAGGATAAACAACATTGCCATGAATAGGATCAAACCCATGTTCTCTGGATGTGGAGTCTGACAATCTAGCCCTAGACAACACACTCCAGTTATCTCCAATGTTACAGTTAATAGTGTAAAAATGACTTGTGCAGGCCCGTTACAGGCAATAATTATTACCTTAAGTTTGAAAATGGTTTAGCTAGCAAAGCCTTCAAGGGGCACAAATGCTCCCATTTGTGCTGGCCCATGGCAGGCAGAATTAACTTATTAATTAAAAATCCTCATCTTCAGTTTGGAATGTTAGCATGTGTCCGTGGAGCATGAATGCTTCAGTTTACATTTCAGAAAAGAAAGCATCATCATCGAATAAGGCATCTCACGTTTTATTTAAGCAACAGCAAGCATATTTTTCTAGATGATAAAAATAATTTTGTATGAACCTATAGTATACTTTTCTTAATATAATACTTAGTATGAGAATTGTATGGCTTTCTGTGACTTAGACACAGAGCTAGTAAGAAAACACTTTGCTGGAATCAAAGGAGTGTAAGCAATAGGTCAATTTCTGACTTCTCATGACCTACTTTTGGTTAAGAAATATATATAGTACCATTCTCATCTAAACGTAAACGTACGTATATGAAGTTTGAAGAGTGTAGAAAAATCAAGGTGTGAAAAATTAAACCAGAATCAATAAAACCGGGAACAAATATGAATCTCTGAAAATGAATAGCGCTTTGGTCTAGTGGTAGAGCGTTGGACCCATGATAGAAAAGTCGTGGGTTTGATCCTGAGCAAGACAATTTACCTGCATTTGCTTAGTACCGGTTCTACCCAGGAAGACATCGAGAGTGATTACAATAAGTTTGTAGAGCTTTCGTTACAATCGATATAAAATAAGTTAAAAAAAAAAATGAATAGCAGGTCAAATTAGGGCATGGTGACCTACTTTGGTT
Organism: Cyrtodaria siliqua; assembly: GCA_037043455.1. NCBI lineage: Eukaryota > Metazoa > Mollusca > Bivalvia > Adapedonta > Hiatellidae > Cyrtodaria > Cyrtodaria siliqua. Next base: position 34,108 of record JAWPHD010016852.1, read on the forward strand.
CAGGTCCAGGGCTAATGGTGAATTAAAGAAAAAGAGCTAATGAAATGTGAGAGACTGACATATGGAATGCTTCCTCCAATATTGTGGAAAATATAGGTGGCATTAAAATAGATACACTATATAAAGTATTTTGGCGAGTACGCCACCGGTCATATAAATGTAGGCCAGGTAAAAAGGTTAAAAGGTGATCTCTTCAGTTGGCTTATAAAGTTTAAAAAGGAGATAAAGATAAAAAATGTTAGGGAACATTTCGTCATTGAAAATTAAGTGCATTTAATCGCTCTTTACCTTGATAATTTTGTGTTTGGTGTCACAAGTGTCTGACAGTACTCTTGCAAAAGATCATTAGATGATCCATTTATCATATAATTGTACATGCAATTGAACCAGAGTAAACCTGCTGTAAACCTTGAGAATATTTTACCATAAATGTCTGCATTTACCTGGTGTTGCATAAAAACTAGCTCATTTATATTTTGAGTAATATGTCTTATTTGCTGAAGCATGTGAAGTGAAGCTAAGTGTAAGGAGAGAAGTGATGACAAGGTTGTTGATGGTGGTGTACCTGACTTGTACAGTTTTCACTGAATATACTAATTGTTATGTACTAGTTGGTGACTTGAATCGTGCCTCAGGTCCATGGGGAAGACTATTAATGCAGCTACATATACTGTTTATGTAAAGAATGAAGACTCAGAGTAGTTGGAATGTTTTGCGCTCTTCTTAATATATTGTTTAATCATACGTATTCCTAATCTTTCGGTAAATAATCAGTGTGATTTGGCTATTGCTATTCAATCTCACATGATGTTAATTGTCGTGATGTTTATTGTTTGAAGTTAATTGACATTATGGTGTTAAGTTTTCATGATGTTTGTTTTGTGAAGTTAATTGTCATGATTTGAGTAGTCTTTTCCCAGAACTCCCGCCGTCACGTTGGGTTTTCCCAGTCCTGTGATGTAGGTAAATATCACTGTTTGCATAAGGCACATCTTGCACTTGCAGCAAATCCTGATATCTGTTGTAGCTATTATGTTTTTCCCAGACACACCACTGCTTATCCAGTAGGGAGGGGTAAAATCCTCCCAAGTTAATGTTCATTGTGTCATTTTTGTCATGTTCCTTAAAGGTCTTCATCATCATCCCTGTATTGTTTCAGGTGCTACTTGAGTTGTGGCAGAAAACAATGATCATTGAAAATGGAGTATTTACAATAGAATTTTCAGCAACTCTGCAGTTCTGCCGGTGAGAAGGTTCTAGTCCCATTCTGCATATTTTTATGTAGTTGTAAATGTAGAGTGGGCCTTTAATGTTCATTCCTAACCTTTTTGTGTTGCAAGTTGTAAAACCCCAATTCAGTTCAATTCATAGAATCAGGTGTTCACAACGTACAGTAAAAACTTTTTTTAAAATTTCTAATATGGAGCAGACATGTATGCACTTACATTACAAAATGGGTAAACCCCACTGTAGGAGAGATGCGGAGTAATTCTATTGTCATATGTTAATTGGCACGACGGTCATTGTTGTATTCCGTTTAATTAATTACATTCCACCATCTTTATAGCATCTTTCTATGTATAATAATGTTAATCATTTCCTGTTCATTGTCATACATGAACCATCTCGCATATTTGTGTACTTAATCAGATCAAAATTCGACATGAATCTTATCGAGAACAATATGCTATGTTTACCTATGTCAGATCCGACAAATTCGATATTTGGTGGGAAATATACACTCTTTCTTTTTTTTGTTTAAATGTTTTTATTGTAACATTTTTTCTTTTCTTTCTCTTTATAATATATGTGTATAAAATAAATCTGTAACTCATATATTAAAGGGAGTACATCAGGATTTTTCTAGAAATATCTTAAATTATAAAAATGTTCCATTTCATGATAAAACACTTATATCCATCAAAATATGATGTTCGAACCATATTGTTAAGGTTAAAACTTCGAATACACCATATAGCTAGGACGGAATCGGGCATACAATGCTGAAATTAACCCTGGTGCGTAACCTAGGATAGCATGTATTACTGTACAGAATGAATTTCCTTGTAACTAAGGGGTCATTTTTAGGATCATTCATTATGTTAAGGCGCTTTAAAATAGAAGATATCATTATTTGTCAATTTTAAGTCGGACCCCTAGACCCCTTTGAAAAGCCTGATGTACTCCCTGCATTGTAGTTTACATCTTGCACATATAAACTAAAAAATATTACTGAACTCTTATTTTACAATTAAAAGAAACAGAAATACAAACAATTGCATGATATAAATATATATCGTGCAAGAAATTGAAAACAATTTCCCTGGACTTTCATGATTTTTTTTTTATGTCCATGATTTTTCCTTTCAAACAATTTTTTTTCTGTTTTCAAACTTGACTTTTTGGTATTTCCAGAATATATATATTTGTTCACATTCTGGTATCCTATCACAATCATTTTACAACAGTTATGTAACATGAGAATATAAGTATTATAAAATTATAAAATATATATATAAAAAGTTCTGAATGGACTGTATTTGCATAATTTTATTACATTTCTTTTGGTGAAAGTCCAGGATTTCTAGAAGAAAGAAAATTCATCATCACACATTTTTTTTTAACTTACTCAGAAAGACTTAAACAATTAAGAAACTATATATCAATATTGAATTTGTGAAATGCACCAGAATTTGGTCAGAACTACAATCTTAACTGATTTCCATAAATATGTTAAAATGTTATAAATAGATTCAACAGATGGTTTTGAGGAATTCTTTCACTCGAAGGGAGGCATGTTTTTGTTTTTTTCAGTCATATCCTGCTACTCACGTGCGAGTAGACAACAACATGCCTCCTATTTTGCGCAAGAATACCTAATAATCAAACCCATGCGAGAAGTAATCTCTATATAATATAATGAAGTTAACATGCACAATACATAACAAAAAACAAAATATTATATAAATATGATGTGTGTATATCAAAACTATTGTTCATCAAACTTTGGAATTCCATGCTTTTGCAGAACCATGATTTATTATCATAATATATATATATATCGTTCAATAATTAACAATTATAATGAGTAAGGAGTAAACAAACAAGAGTATTTTTGTATATAATGTTGACTTAGGCCAAAAAAAAAGGTTAGTTTCTGGTCTTCCGACCGTCCCTATTTTTTAGACCCCGACCCTTAACTTTTTATGGAACACCCCAAAAAAAATGTTTCCAGGTGTGAAGTGTCAGTTTTATAATGGACCACCCATATTATGTTCATGCTTTTGATGTTCTTGCTGTGAATTTAGTACAGTAAGGAATAATTATAAAAAATAATAATAATAATAAAAAATAATTCTACCTACCGACCTACCCTAAAAAAAAATTGGGAGCAAGACCAGAAACAGACATATTTTTGTTTTGGCCTTATTGAGATGACTGATCTGATGAGTAGTGTAATATACTGATGTTTATTTTGCTGCAGACGGTGCTCTCCAAATAAGAAAAAATGAAAAAGAGCATAATCAGGTATTTTAACACGCTAATTTGATGATATAAAGGCAAGCTGGTAGCCGCCTAGCACTTTGGCAATTTTAACTTATAAGATCTGTATGTAAGATGGTAGTTATTGGTTGGTATTTTAAAATGACCAGTATAAAACATGTTTCCCATGCTAGCTCTCTCAAAGCAAGACACAAATCTTAGTGAATAAAATTGATGAAATAGCATTGTTGATTGACTAATATTTACATAGACTTTAGATTGTGTTCTTATGTTATATTAACATGGAATAAGAGCACCATTTTTTGTTGTAGTAAAAAATCGCTGTCAACAAAAATACAAAAATATAAACAAGGCCGATATTTATGATGATAATTGGATGTTTTACAGATGCCCAGCCATTATGATACCATATAAAAGAGATTCCAGCTTAACCCTTAGCCTGCTACATATATATAATGGACTGTTCTTTCTTTGAGTTAAGACCATTTCATTCATGTGACAAAGGGATGTTTTGGAGGAAATGACTAATTAGCAGCCAGACATTGTAAACCCTGATCAGCCTGCGAGTCTGATCTGGGTGCAAAGGCTATTATAGTCGTGTTTAGCGGGTTAAGGTTTAAGAAGTTGATGGTGATATGTGGATTTTTGTTTGTGATTTGATGATATCTGCGAAAGTATTGCCACTGGAACATTGTAGCAATTCCTTCATATATCAGTATTCCACATATAAAAACTATTTTACACATCTATTTTTTTAACATATTGAAACAAAATTTCACTTGTCACTTTTTCACATCTTAATATTTTTCAGGTTGTTTTGTGATTTTATGATATATGTTGAGGTATTACCTTTTTCCGAAGATTATGACAATTTCTTCACATATCAGTATTCCACATTCAAGAATTTCACATCTTGAATCCCCATATCACCATTTAACATAACTAAATATTCCAAGTGTCATTACTTCACATATTAATATTTCTCGTATCAAATCAATTCTCCATGTATCTCTATTTCACATATCAAATCAATTTTCCATGCTCTCTGTTCCACATATAACTATTTCAGATATTAATTCAGTAATTTACATATCAGTTTTCACATTAGTCAATAATTCACATATCAGTTTTCATATGAGTCAATAATTCACATATCATTTTTTCATATGAGTCAATAATTCACATATCAGTTTTTCATATTTTAGTCAATAATTCACATATCAGTTTTCATCTGAGTCAATAATTCACATATCAGTTTTTCATATGAGTTAATAATTCACATGTCCATTTTGCATATGATTCAATAATTCACATATCAGTTTCTTCATATGAGTCAATAATTCACATATCGGTTTCTTCATATGAGTCAATAATTCACATATCGGTTTTTCATATCAGTCAGTAATTCACATATCAGTTTTCATGTGAGTCAATAATTCACGTATCAGTTTTTCATATGAGTTAATAATCCACATATCAATTTTTCCATATCAGTCAATAATTCACATATCAGTTCTTCATATGATTCAATAATTCACATATTATCAGTTTTTCATATCAGTCAATAGTTCACATTTCATTTTTTATGTCAATATCTCCACCTATCAACATTTCACTTATTTAATCAATATATCCCACCTATTAGTTTCTAAACTTCAGTATACACATTGGTTGATGTTTCAGGTGCATGTAACTCCGTACTTTGAAATCCAGTATTTGCATGACCCCGTTTAGAACTATTTCCCCCGCTTGGCCCCTCTCCACTACGTGGGGCTTTTGGCAAGGGTCTGTCATCCACACTATTTGCATAATGTCCATTTAGGTATTTTTTTGCCGGAAGAGGGTCATGCTCATGAGGATTTGGGTGGCTGTTAACTTTTCGCGGATCTTCATTTAAACACTGATAGCTTCCAGCTGAAATTCTGTCCTGATTGTTCATATTACCAGAAATAACAGTGACGTTGATGTCATCGGGGCTTGCACCGTCTTTGTCTATTTTCTTGGCAAACCTCTTCGCCGTTGCTCTAGCGTGCGGTTCGTCTGCACGCCGTGCCGCTCTTTCTGTCCGCTCTTGCTTCTTTTTATTGCTGGATTTCAAAAGTATGTAAATAATAACTATGATAATGGCCACCAAGACGACTGCTCCGACCGAACTTCCAACTATTACTGGGACATTATTTGCCTGTGTGCTTGTTTCTACATTAGTTGTGGTTTCCAACATCGCTTGTGTTGTGCCTTGCATACATCTGAATAGCGATTCCACAAATACGTTGTTTATTTCGAGAATAAGGCAAAAATAATAAAAACTGCCAGGCTCCAGATTGCTAAATGTGAACTCTGTCTCTTCTTTATGTATTGGTCTCACTTCTTTAGGTTTATTCGGAGAAGTCATTTCCAGTTTATATCCGGTTAGATCAGTTTTATCATTAATTGTCCATGTTAATTTAATGAAATGTTCAGCCTGTTGAGCAATTATGAGGTTAAAAACAGGATATGGTCGAACTGTGGTGGTAGTAATGTTTGTCGGTGCTGTTGTTGTTGTTGCATACAGATCCGGACATTGTGGTTCCGCATAACCTGGCGGGCAAATCAGATCTGTCCGGTTGAATTGGTTGAACAATTTGCTGACCAAACTTGGAGGTGAAGTGCATGGTCCTGTGGTTTGAATGATAGTTGTGTCAGACTGGCCTATAACCCAGTCATAAAGCCACAGTATGCGACAATCACAGTTTAAGGAATTCTCAATTAAAGTTAACTTGGGTTTTACGACAAAGTCGCTCAACACACATTTCCCGATAGTTTCAATTTTGTTGTTTAGCAGATTAACCGACTTTAAAGTTGTTCTAGGGCCGTGAAAAGTTTCTTGTTTCAGTGTTGTTATGCTGTTATCCGTAAAATCTATTGTTTCTAGTTTCTTATTGTTGGTAAAAGCATAATCAGGAATTTCTGATACCGAAATGTCAGCTACATACAGATGAATAAGGTTCCTTAGCAAACCTATATTTTTCCAAAACATTGCCATGTCAAATCTGTTCTTTTCCAGCCACAGTATTTCTAATGAGCTCTCAATGCCCTGGAAAGCATTTACACCAAACACAACAGCATTCTTGCCCATTTCATTCAATCGAAGATCGCTAAGAGTTGGTGAGTTCTGAAATGCACCAGTTGCAATTTGAGTGATTTCGTTATATGCTAGATCGAGAGTATGAAGATTCCAAAGTCCGTTGAACATGGAACTGTCTACAGCTGTTAATCGAACGTCTTTTAGACTGAGCCTTGCCAGTACCGGCATTTTGCTGAATGTTGAAGCGGGAATAAAAGCCAGTGGATTGTAGCCAAGGTCCAGCTGCGTGAGATTACTCCAGGTTGCACTCTTCAGGAAGCCTAGGCTGTCACTTGTTAATTTATTGTTAGTCAACACTAGAAATTGAATTGTATCTTGAACACCTCTGAAAGCATTGACATCAATCTTAGCAAGTTCGAAATTCCGTTCAATATCCACTTCTTGTAGTTGATTAAGTTCCAACAGAGAATCACCATGAATTTGTCGTATCCCGGTCTCTATAACCGTCAGGTGCGTTAATTGGTGAAGCTGCAAAATCGCGGAAACTGGTAAATCGGTAAGCTGGTCAAGGATTTCAAGAATGAATTCTGTTAAACTCGTCATATATAAAAACACATCTGCATCAATTTTTGTTAGACCATTGATTTTTTTAAGTGTCAAAGATTTAAGTTTTTGAAAATTTAAATAGGTTGATGCGGTTGTGATTCCTGTCTGAAAAAAGTTCTCAAGATGCAGTTTTTTTAGGTTTGTAAGAACTGTAATAGGTGTATATGGTGGCTGATTGGTGCCATCACCTTCTATCAGCAGAGTTTCTAAGTATGTATTTAGCCCGCTAAATGCAGACTCGCTAAATGTTCGAATGGCATTGTTCCTGAGATCTATTAATTTCACGTTTAAGTTTTTGAAAGCATCTGCCGGGATGTTAGTAATGGTATTGCATTTACTTGAAGGCTGGCATTTTCCAGTCTCTTCAGTCGATGTAAAGATGATTTTGTCATAGATTTCTGTCCTCATTGTGAATGGAGGAATAGCTGTCAGACCTTTATATCGGCAGTCAATTGTTTTTAATCCGTCGACTCCTATACTGCAACTGCAAAGGTTGGTAGGTGACGTGCACATTTGCGACTCCACCTTGTTGACAAGCAAGAGAAGAGTAACGAAGGATACCAGGATGTGCTGATCCATCTTGAATATGGTACGTGGAACGGAATATTTGTCAGCAGGGAGCCTTTTGCAGTTTTGAATCTAAAATAAAAACAAAAAATAACAAAAAAACAATAGATGGAAAAACAAAATATATTAGATATGTAAAATAGAACATGCAAAAAATCTAAGAAAATCTTTTAATATGAGTATTAATAACAAAGTTGTTTTAAGAAAAGGGGATTTTTGCTCAGCTGACTATAGGTCAGGCACGTTTAACGCAACTGACTGTAGATCAGGCGTGCCTATGCAATAGCACATTAAATAAGAATTTAATTGACGTAAATGCCCGTAACATGGTATCAAAGTTACATAAAAAGTAATTTTCATTATATTTTGAGTAAATGGAGTTTATTTATCAATGAAGCTTTAATCTTCTTCACTGAAGGTTTCTGTATCTGGTGTCAGACCTTACTGTACCTGCACCCACTCACCGGTACCCCGTGAAACAAAACCTGGCTATTGAATGGGGACTATAAAGCTTTAGCATGATGTCAAACCGAAGAAATCAACAGAACTACCGGATGATAATGACTTGCTGGAACGGCATTAGACATGCCCAATTCTAAACATAGTCCAATGAGATCATTTCTAAAAATGTTCAGTCAAATTGTAATATTGACCAAGGCAAACAGCTGTTAACGTTTGTAACAGATTTATAGTTCCTCAATCAATATGTTTGTTGTTGTCCAATATTTCACCAGATTCAGCCTCAACAGTTTTACCTGGTGTAATAATATCCATCATGCAGGGATATAGTTCTGTCAGTAATATGTAACCCTGAAATAATACAATTTTAGTCATAATAGTAAAACACATTTAAATATACTTACCAGTGTTTCTTTTTAATTTCAATTCACTATCAGTTATTGTTATGGTGTCCTGTATATATCTTCTCAATATATCTTCTCAGTTAGTAAACAAGTTGTTCGCTCCATGTCCGCTACGCATGATCACATGCAAGAATATTTTAAAAAACAAAATTACACAGGTATATTTGGAAGACACTTTACTTACGATCACGATTCGGTAAAAATTAATCGAAACACAAAAATTGTCAGTGACCTTGCCAAGTCTTTATTGTTTTTATTGTATCCTTTGGTTTAAATTGTCCAGCTTGGTTTTAATGGTTGAATAGCTATATTACTTTTATTGTTTGTTTTCGCGTCTATCCTGAAATGACGGTTTATCTATTTGAATACACCTAAAATTCTTTATCGAGTTACTAATAGTGACGAAAATCTAGTCATAGTTGACCCCGTTATAACTGATGTACAGTATATACCTGGTGTTAGATTACAACCAGTCAGGTGTACCATATTTATAATTATCTCAAATAAAAAACTGGGTGTTGTATCATATACTCTATTTTATAATTATCTCAAATAAACAACTGGGTGTTGAATCATGTACCTTATTTTATAATTATCTCAAATAAACAACTGGGTGTTGAATCATGTACCTTATTTTATAATTATCTCAAATAAACAACTGGGTGTTGAATCATTCCATTTTCTGAGTGGTAGGCAAGTTTTGGAGACAAAAAATCAGACTTTAAAGGAACACATGGCAATCTTGATTTTTTAGCTCTACTGATCAGAGATCAGCAGAGCTTATACCGTGGTGCGGCGTCCGTCGTCCGTCCGTCCGTACGTCCATCCGTTAACTTTTATTTGTAGCGACTACTTCTCTGAAACTACTGGATGGATATTCATATAACTTTACAAAAATGTTGCCCATGAAGTCTAGTTGATCCTAGCAAAAATTCATGTTGATGTGAAATCCAAGATGGCCGCCGAAGCTAAAAATAGATTTTTTAAATACAAGTTTGTAGCGACTACTTCTTGAAAACTATAAGTGATATTGATATGGGACTTTTTCTAAAATGATCAGCATGACATGATGTTGGTCCTTGTCGAAAATCGTTTTGATTTGACGTTAAACATGGCTGCCAGCGGCCATCTTTGTTTCCGTCGTCCGTCCGTCTGTCTGTCCGTCCGTTTACTTTTATTTGTAGCGACTTCTCCTCTGAAACTACTGGATGGATATTCATAAAACTTTACAAAAATGTTGCCCATGAAGTCTAGTTGATCCTAGCAAAAATTCATGTTGATGTGAAATCCAAGATGGCCGCCAAAGCTAAAAATAGATTTTTTAAATACAAGTTTGTAGCGACTACTTCTTGAAAACTATAAGTGATATTGATATGGGCATTTTTAGCTCTACTGATCAGAGATCAGCAGAGCTTATGCCGTGGTGCGGCGTCCGTCCGTCTGTCCGTCTGTCCGTCCGTCTGTCCGTCCGTTAACTTTTATTTGTAGCGACTACTCCTCTGAAACTACTGGATGGATATTCATAAAACTTTACAGAAATGTTGCCCATGAAGTCTAGTTGGTCCTAGCAAAAATTCATGTTGATGTGAAATCCAAGATGGCGGCCAAAGCTAAAAATAGATTTTTTAAATTCAAGTTTGTAGCGACTACTTCTTGAAAACTATAAGTGATATTGATATGGGACTTTTTCTAAAATGATCAGCATGACATGATGTTGATCCTTGTCGAAAATCGTTTTGATTTGACGTTAAACATTGCTGCCAGCGGCCATCTTTGTTTACATAGAGTTATATAATGAAAACTTGTAGCGACTACTCCTCTGAAACTACTTGACGGATTTACATGAAACTTCACAGGAATGTTGCTCTTGATGTCTAAATGATCCTAGCAAAATTTCAGGTCGGCCGGAAATTCAAGATGGCCGCCACGGCTAAAAATAAATTTTCAAAATACAAGTTTGTAGCGACTACTTCTTGAAAACTATAAGTGATATTGATATGGGACTTTTTCTAAAATGATCAGCATGACATGATGTTGGTCCTTATCAAAAATCGTTTTGATTCGACGTTAAACGTGGCTGCCAGCGGCCATCTTTGTTTACATAGAGTTATATAGTAAAAACTTGTAGCAACTACTCCTCTGAAACTACTTGACGGATTGTCATGAAACTTAACAGGAATGTTGCTCTTGATGTCTAATTGATCCTAGAAAAATGTCAGGTCGGCCGGAAATTCAAGATGGCCGTCACAGCTAAAAATAGATTTTTAAAAAATAAGTTTGTAGCGACTACTTCTTGAAAACTATAAGTGATATTGATATGGGACTTTTTCTAAAATGATCAGCATGACATGACATGATGTTGATCCTTGTCGAAAATCGTTTTGATTTGACGTTAAACATGGCTGCCAGCGGCCATCTTTGTTTACATAGAGTTATATAATGAAAACTTGTAGCGACTACTCCTCTGAAACTACTTGGCGGATTGTCATGAAACCTCACAGGAATGTTGCTCTTGATGTCTAATTGATTCTAGAAAAATTTCAGGTCGGCCGGAAATTCAAGATGGCCGTCACAGCTAAAAATAGATTTGTAAAAAATAAGTTTGTAGAGACTACTTCTTGAAAACTATAAGTGATATAGATATGGGACTTTTTCTAAAATGATCAGCATGACATGATGTAGATCCTTGTGGAAAATTATTTTGATTCGACGTTAAACATGGCTGCCAGTGGCCATCTTTGGTTACATAGAGTTATATAGTAAAAACTTGTAGCGACTACTTCTCTGAAACTACTTGACGGATGTTCATGAAACTTCACAGGAATGTTGCTCTTGATGTCTAGTTGATCCTAGAAAAATTTCAGGTCGGCCGGAAATTCAAGATGGCCGCCACAGCTAAAAATAGATTTAAAATAAATAAGTTTGTAGCGACTACTTCTTCAAAACAATAAGAGATATTGATATGGGACTTTTTCTAAAATGATCAGTATGACATGATGTTGGTCCTTGTCGAAAATCGTTTTGATTTGACGTTAAACATGGCTGCATTTTTGTTTACATAGAGTTATATAATGAAAACATGTAGCGACTACTCTGAAACTACTTGACGGACTTTCATGAAACTTCACAGGAATGTTGCTCTTAATGTCTTATTGATCTAAGCAAAATTTCAGGTCGGCCGGAAATTCAAGATGGCCGCCACGGTTAAAAATAGATTTTCAAAAAACAAGTCTGTAGCGACTACTTCCTGAAATCAAAATCAATCAGTAGAGATTCAAGGTCATTGACCTCTTGTTCTAAAATTATCAGCATGACATGATGTTGGTCCTTGTCGAAAATCGTTTTGATTTGACGTTAAACATGGCTGCCAGCGGCCATCTTTGTTTACATAGAGTTATATAATGAAAACTTGTAGCGACTACTTCTCTGAAACTACTTGACGGATTTTCATGAAACTTCACAGGAATGTTGCTCTTGATGTCTAATTGATCCTAGCAAAATTTCAGGTCGGCCGGAAATTCAAGATGGCCGCCACGGCTAAAAATAATTTTTCAAAATACAAGTTTGTAGCGACTACTTCTTGAAAACTATAAGTGATATTGATATGGGACTTTTTCTAAAATGATCAGCATGACATGATGTTGGTCCTTATCAAAAATTGTTTTGATTCGACGTTAAACGTGGCTGCCAGCGGCCATCTTTGTTTACATAGTGTCATATAGTAAAAACTTGTAGCGACTACTCCTCTAAAACTACTTGGCGGATTTTCATGAAACTTTACAGGAATGTTGCTCTTAATGTCTTATTGATCCTAGCAAAATTTCAGATCGGCCAGAAATTCAAGATGGCTGCCACAGTTAAAAATAGATTTTTAAAAAAATAAGTTTGTAGCGACTACTTCTTGAAAACTATAAGTGATATTGATATTGGACTTTTTCTAAAATGATCAGCATGACATGATGGTTATCCGAGTCAAACATTATTTTGATTCGACATTAAACATGGCTGCCAGTGGCCATCTATGTTTACTTAGAGTTATATAATGAAAACTTGTAGCGACTACTCCTCTGAAACTACTTGACGGATTTTCATGAAACTTCACAAAAATGTTGCTCTTGATGTCTTATTGATCCTAGCAAAATTTCAGGTCGGCCGGAAATTCAAGATGGCCGCCATGGCTAAAAATAGATTTTCAAAATACAAGTTTGTAGCGACTACTTCTTTAAAACTATAAGTGATATTGATATGGGACTTTTTCTAAAATGATCAGCATGACATGATGGTTATCCGAGTCGAACATTATTTTGATTCGACATTAAACATGGCTGCCAGTGGCCATCTTTGTTTACATAGAGTTATATAATGAAAACTTGTAGCGACTTCTCCTCTGAAACTACTTGACGGATTTTCATGAACTTCACAGGAATGTTGCTCTTGATGTCTAATTGATCCTAGCAAAATTTCAGGTCGGCCGGAAATTCAAGATGGCCGCCACAGCTAAAAATAAATTTTCAAAAAACAAGTTTGTAGCGACTACTTCCTGAAATCAAAATCAATCAGTAGAGCTTCAAGGTCATTGACCTCTTGTTAAGTGTACTTTTGCTGTTATTTGGCGGGTTAGTTTTTTTTAAATAAAGGTAATTCTTAGCTGTCAATAAAAATAGTTGATTTCAATAGTTGCTGAAAGGACTTGAAGATAAGAACAAATTATTTGAACTTTGTCATTACATTACTAAGACCTTTTATTACATTTCTATGGGTGAAAGATTGGGATTTCTCAGTGAAAGAATTTTCATAATCACTAAATATTAATAACTTACTCCGAACACAAAAATAACTAACGACAACATTGTGTTATGACGTCAATAACATGTTGGTGACATCGACGTCATCCACCGATAACGCTAAATAAA
>JAWPHD010016853.1:0-47623 GCA_037043455.1 Cyrtodaria siliqua
TTCTCTTTCAACTCCTTTAACATTTCTCTTGATTTCTCTACCTTTTCTTTAGGATTATTGAAACTGCATTCTGTATAGAGCAAAAGAAAATACCTGTATATAATTTGTTCGAGCTGTGAAGTTTGAAATTATTAATAGCTAACAAGTGTCATGTTATGTTTACTACCAGAATGTCTAGTATAATTTCAATGTTTTAGTATTCAACATTCATGACGATGAATCTTTGAAAAAAACAAAAAACTGTTCCTTTTTTTCCCAAAAACATTTTCCATCTTTTTGTTTTTGAAATGTGAGTGTAATATATTTGAAAATATAATAAAGAAAAGGTTATAAGTCCAACAGGAAGAGTAGCATTCACAGAATACAGTCACTCCAACGGAGTATTAATAGTCTTACGATAACAAAAAGGTAAGCAATAGTATTTAATGTCCACTATTTATCTCGCAATTGTTATTTGTTATTTAAGGGGTGGGGGGGGGGGGGGAGGGGGGGGGGGAACATTTTCCAATTGGAATTTCAAAATTTCCAATTGGAAAAATTCAAATTCAAATTGGAAAATTGCATATTAACTTGGTCTTCCACAGAAATAATTTAAGCATAAGTGAAATTAACTTTGAATATCATGGGGTGGGTGTGGGAGGCAGTTATCCTTTAGGTGACCAATCATTTTAAGGATCATGATGTGTTAAGATGTAATTTGAAGTATATTTCAAGTGTATGTAAATGAAAGGATTTTGAATAATCTTAGCCTACAAGGAGCTATTTATAGACCGGTATAATGCAGTTTACAGGTATATTGGTATTTTTAAGGGATATGGCAGAGAAATAAAAAGGATAGGGAGTCAATTAAGGAGTAGCGGCAATTAGATTTTAGAATTAACGGTATATGGGGCAAATGCTTCTTAATGCCCTTTGGAAAACCTTGATATTACATTGAAAATACAAAACACGTAGTAGCTTTACATGCAGCTATACCAATGGCGGTACATTCGTTTACTTGTCTGATAGAAATATCACCGGAAGTGATTATGTAGTGCTGCTCATGTGTGCAATATTAATACCGAAACGTACCAATGTATCTAGAAAGAAGGTAGTTGTCTTCTTGCTGCTCAATATCTTCAAAAGTGCGTTGCAACCAAACACATCGCTTGTCCTGGTCTGGTATATCCAACAACCCTTCTGTTACTTCTGTTTCTGTCACTGTATCATAGTATATGAGGAGTAAATATATACATTCTAATTATTGAATTAATTAATCCTTTAATACCTTAAGTTGTTTAAACTATACTATTAAACATACAGTTAAGTACGTGTCCACATCCGAAACACAGATCAGAGCAAGTGTCATTATAAATGATCTACATAAGCAAAGATTCAACTACGTGTCGTAAGGTCAATAACTTTAATGAAGTTTCTGTATAAATAGCGCTCACGGTGCTAGCTAGAGAAGTAAGAATACATATATTTTGCATTATTTTTTTAGCAGTGGAGGTAATTTTGGCAGGATAGTTTCAGGATACTTAATTTTAGCCATCAGAAAGTATAATCCCGTGAAGTTTACTTGTAGAAAGAAACAATGGAACTACAGCAAACGATCAGTTATATAGTAAGTTACTGACTCCCAACGGGATAATAAAATTGTAAATTTGCCACATGTAGGTGCCATTGAAAGTGCGGGATCCAGTAACATACCAAGTGTGAATACAACATCGATAGTGCATAACGAAACTAGCTCCGATTTGGCATTATCTTTTAGTGATGTGATAAGGGGCTCGTCTATCACGGCGGTGGATTACTCCTCCAGGATAGAGTCTGCAAATCGAGATCCCACAAGAACAGTACCTGCCCACGAGACCCAAGTCACGACATCGGGTATCTGTAATCCTTTGCCAGTTTCGCATAAACACCATGAAACTGGTGTGTCGACTGATATGGAGGTGTCAGACACATCGAGTAGATCGAACAGCAGCACAATTATATTGCCGGTTCATACTCAACCTTCTATTTTTAAATCGTGTGCCCCGGCAAATGTCCCGATCGCTAAAAAAGCAGTACAAGCAGACGACGACAGTACGCAATCACAATCGCAGTCCTTATTGTCCGGTAATGGATCACGTGGTCATGTGTCTAGGCCAAGCACGAGGAGCACCGGTAACAATAGGACACAGTCACTTGTAACGGGAAACCGAAATAGACTGTCACAAAGCCGTAATAGACGATCGATCGAGTTTGCCAGCAACAGGCAATCGCTCAACAATGACAACGCTTTAAATACAGATACACTCAGAGGTAATTGTCCTAGTTAGGAAGGCCAGGGGAAGGTGAACATTAGATGTGCTCTACTTAATATTCAGGGCTTAGTGTCACGTAGAAGAAATAAATTGAAAAGTCCCGAAATTGTTGCTTTGTTTGAGCAAAACGATATAATTTTATTTACTGAAACATGGTCCAATGATTTAATAGATTTTCATGTTGATAATTTTGATGAATTTGTTCTTCATCGAACTAAGAAAAAACAAAGATGCAAACGTGATTCTGGTGGAATTATTATTTACATACGTAGTGAATATGATGCAAGTGATAGTCTATTTTTAAATAGTGAAGACGATATAATATGGGTTAAAATTAGCGGAGCTAAACTAAAAATTGAAGGTGATTTATTTGTAGGTTTATGTTATGTTATACCTGAAAGTAGTAGTAGACAATCTTTGGTTGAAAATGGAGTTTTTGATAGATTGTTAGACTCTATTGTTCCTATACATAACATTACAAATGGTCAATGTCACATTTTACTCGGGGGTGATTTTAATAGCAAAACATCTGATAATGCTGATTACGTAACTCATGATTCCGACTTTAATACAGATGTACTACCGGATGATTATAATACGGATAGCTTTTTACCGAGATATTCACAGGATATTGGGCATTTAAATAGTAATGGCACAATATTTCTTGATTTATGTAAGCAGACTGGGCTTCGAATATTAAATGGTCGCGTTGGTGATGATGCAGGGATTGGAAAATATACTTTTGTTGGAAGTAGAGGCAGTAGTCTGGTTGATTATGTATTAGTTTCTGAATCTATTTTCTATAAAATCTCCAGCTTCGTTGTTGAAGATCCGAATATTTTAACAGACCATTGTATAATAAATTTGTTTTGAGAGTGAAGTTGATTCTTATAATGATGAAAATATTGAAAATAAAGATACAAGTTCTGAAACGGATTGTATTTTTTTAGATAGCAAATATGTATGGAATAGTGAATCTATAGATGAGTTTGTAACATCCCTGGATTCAGACCATGTTGTATCCCAGTTGAATGCATTAAAGGTGAATATAAATAATAGCGTCAATGAAAACGATATTAATATTATAGTTAACGAATTTGTAAATGTTATTGAAAGCGTGGCTGATCCTTTATTTAAGAAGACACTATCTCGCAATGATACAAACCAAACATTTAATAATAGAATAGCTAACCCATGGTTTATAGGTGATTGCGATGAGAAAAGGAGATGTTTTATGAGCAGTCTAAATAAATACAGGGAGTGCAGAGATGATGTTAACAGGTTAACTTTAGTAAGGTCAAGATCTGAGTATAAAAACATAACTAGAAAATGTAGAATCACTTACGATTCTGAAGTAACAAACAGATTAGAGAAAAGTCGTTTTAAAAATGCAAAGTTATACTGGAAGATGTTGAAAGAATTAACAGGCATTAAAACGCCTAATGTTAGTATATCTGTATTTGAACAATATTTTAAATGTATCAATAATCCAAGCGATCCATATTTTACGCCGGATGATGATATAATAGATTTTAATGAAAAGTATGTTAATAACGAATTCCAAATTATTTTTGAAGAGCTGAATATTGAAATAAGTCATACAGATGTAATGAAAGCAATTTCCGAACTTAAAAATGGTCGTAGTTCTGGACCGGATAGATTATTAAATGAATTCTTTGTACACGGTAAACACACATTTATTCCTATAATTTTACCATTGTTTAACAAAGTTTTTGAAACCGGATATTTTCCGGAAATATGGTCAGACGGTTACATAATACCATTACACAAAAAAGGTAGTCTTAATAATCCTGAGAACGAACTATAGAGGTATTACTTTATTAAGTACTTTAGGGAAATTATTTACTCGTGTGCTGAACAATCGATTAAGTGATTGGTCGGAAAGTTACAATGTTTATATTGAAGCACAGGCCGGTTTTAGGAAAAATATGAGCACTGTAGATAATGTTTTTGTTGTGCATGGGATTATTACTCATATGATAAATGCGGGCAAAAAGTTGTATTGTGGTTTTATTGATTTTACAAAGGCTTTTGACTATGTAGTAAGAGACAATTTATGGATGAAATTAATCAAACTAGGTATTAGGGGTAAAATTTTAGATATTATCAAGTCTATGTATAAATGTATAAAATCACGAGTGAAGCTTTCAAATAAGCTCAGTGAAAACTTTACATGTGTTTTAGGAGTACGTCAAGGTGAATGTTTGTCCCCATTACTTTTTTCAATGTTTATAAATGACATAGAAGAAGAATTTATATTGAAAGGTTTTGATGACATTGATGTTGATATGATCAAAAAATTTATTGTGCTATATGCTGATGATATTGTGATTTTTTCAGAAACTGCACAGGGTTTACAGAAAGGATTTGACATTCTTCTAGATTACTGTAAGCGCTGGAAATTAAAAGTAAATGTATTGAAAACAAAGGTTATGTTATTTAGGAAGGCTAGTCCATTAGCTGGAGATGTTCGATTCACCTATGATGATAATTTAATAGAAATTGTTAAATCTTTTTCATATCTGGGAATTGTTTTTACTCAAGGTGGATCTTTCCATGAAACACAATGTACATTAGCTGGTCAGGCTCAAAAAGCAATATTTAAACTAAATAGATATCTATACAAATTTACAGATATCACTGTACAGCACAAACTTGATTTGTTCGAAAAACTTATTGTTCCTATTCTAAATTATGGCTCTGAGGTTTGGGGATTTGTAACAGCATTAAATATAGAACGAGTGCATACACAATTTTGCAAACGAGTATTACAGGTAAAACGATCAACACAAAACGATTTTATTTATGGCGAATTAGGAAGAACGAGTCTTGTAACGCAGAGATATATTAAAATAATTACGTATTGGCTGAAAATATTGAACGTTAATGAAAATAAGTATATACGCCATGTTTACAATATGATGATAGTGGATGCTGAGATATATCCAAATAAAAAGAATTGGGTAAAATTGTTAAAAAACTTGTTAGAATCACTTGGTTTTTATCATGCATGGTTATTTCAAGGGGTTGGCAATAAGGAATTGTTTTTATACTGTATAAAACAAAGAATAAATGATAATTTCATTTAAAAATGGCATTCAAGGTTAGAGAATTCTAGTAGGGCAAATTTTTACAAACTGATTGTTGATTATAATTTTGATCTTAAGCCATATCTAAAACTCGTAAATATACCAAAGTTTAGACAGGCAATGTCAAAGTTACGTGTGTCCTCTCATACCCTTGAAATAGAAGCGGGCAGATGGCAAAAACCAGTCAGTAAACCAATACATGAAAGAATATGCGTCGTCTGCAATACACTTGAAGACGAATATCACTTTGTTATTGAATGTAGCATGTTTAATGAAATAAGAAACCATTACATAAGTAAATATTTTTGGAAAAGACCTAACATGATCAAATTTTTAGAACTTTTCAAATGCGAAAACATAAAGACACTGCAAAACCTTAGCGTCTTTATATATAAAGCCTTTGAAATAAGAAAATCAATAGTATATAAATAATACATTAACAATAGCCGTTTTTTGTTGTTGTTTTTTTCTATGTTATTCTAAAGTTGCATGTTTACGTTATAAGTGTATATTTGTTTATTACAAACTATGTATATACATTTTTGTACTAGTTAGAAGCTTTCCATTTATCACGTTAGTTAAATCTAATATTATATATAAATTAATATAACTATGTACATGAACATATTAGCGATTCAATGTGATGGTTCAGTCACCTTCTCTGCATATTTTGCGGTCAAAGCAAAATATCAACAACATTACCTGCTAAAGTATTAATTTGTACCTTATACATATGAATACTTTTCTGTTAATTATGCTAATTGTTGGTATAATGTTGTATATATTTTTCACTATCGCTGTCAAGTTTATATGTATTTGTTGTATCCTCACGGGTCTTATGACCCATTGGAATATTTCTGAATAAACTATTATAATACAAGGGTCAGTAAGTGACTTCCAAATTTAGAGTGGAATAATGTGAATTTTATTTATAAACAGAATTTTCCCCTTTGGATTGATTACAATTTCATTCCAAAAAAAAATGTGTATAAAACCGACTTTGACTTCTTTTTGGTAATTTTTCGAAACTTGGAAATAAGATATTTTATGTCTTTAAATGCAATTCTTGGAGAAACATTAATTTATAAACCGGATTGTTTGGTGGTAAAAAGTACATAATCTTTTATCACACTACATCATCATTATTATTAAAATAATGGTTGTATATGTATGACACCACCAAATCATTCCCCTTACCCCCTTAAAATGGAATTTCTGAATGTCAGTGAGGCAAAGTATGCTGTCCAGTCATAGAAACTTGACTTTTAAGAATAACGCTAGTACCTTACTTGCATTTAGGAGTATTTGGGATGTCTGTATATTCATGCAATGTTACCAAATGAAGGTATGATGCCAAACATAGTAAAGAATTGCATTTTTAAATCGGATACTGGAATGAAAATCAAAACAAAATTGAATTTATTAAACTTCTTGAATTTTGTTTATGTATATTGACCGTTTTAAACATTTGATCCATTAGTGAATACATGCCAATGCCATGTTATATAACAGTGAAGCTATATTCTTCAAATATAACGAATGGTAGGTCTAAAATATGGTAGGTCTAAAATTAACTCATTTCTAGACGACTGCGTCCAGTAGAATCTAAATGCATTGTTTAATACATGCTAATATAGCAAAATGCACCACATTGAACATACACAAGACGTAAAAGTGATTGACAGTGTCATAAACGCCTTATACTTTAATCTAATAATTCACTCAACCTTACCTGATCGGATATACTTCCGGGCCTGTTCAGCGTCAAACACCTCTGTAGCGACCCGTTCAAGTTCTGCCTGTATAGCTTCACTCTCCTTCCACCACAGCTTCTTCGCTATGTCTTTCTTGTCCTTCTCGGTACTGGCGAAGTCAGGGATCTTGGAGCTTATTGGTGCGACGATATAGGCAGGAGGTACAGCATTCATGTCTTTAGCATACCATCTGTAAAATGTAGCTTAACATATTTACTTCTTACACATTATGGGATGATTACAACCTGTATTCTTTAAGATGGGATTGTGTGTGGACATGAGCTGATACAAATGGCATATGTTACATATATGTATATCAGCTGTGTACAGAGAATGGTACGTGTGTGTTGATAGACAAGTCTATGAACACAGCTTCACTTGATTATAGTCATGTTTTTAAAACAATTTCGTTAACACATTTCCTTATTTAATTGATAATGGCAAAGATTTAAATGCACAACTTACTTTTTGAATAGGTTTGCATTTTTTTCTGATTTAATATGCTTCATGATAGTCTCAAACTCCGTGGCCTCGATACATCTAGGGAAGTCTGTGTACCCGTATTTGTGGGACATTAAAGACTGAAAATAAAAATCATTAAAGTATGTATAGCAAACATACAATGCTGTATCAAGGGGCAACCTTTGACTCAAAGAACAAAGTAACAACTGTGACGTAAGCTTAACCATGTAATGGTCAAAGGTAAGTTCACTGTGACCTTGAACTTTGACCCACTGACTTCTAACTCAATAGGTTAAGCCCAATCTCAACAAAAACATGTATACAAAGTTTCATGATGCTTGTTGCAGTAGAAATATGGGTAACAAAAAATGTGTACGTAAATTAATCAGTTTTTAAAGTCAAATTAAAGAAAGCTGTGACCTTTAGCTTTGACTTACTGACCCTAAATGCAATAAAGGTATATGTGTAATTACAATAGAAGCATGCATAGACAGCGTCATACAAATCCTAAGATAACAACAACATCAAGCAGACGACGATGCCGAAACCGTCTTCGGAAGTACTGCATAATTTGTTGAGCTAAACATTACAATACTTACAACAAAGTTGGGTCCAGTAGAAAGTTTTTGGCACATCTTAAGTTCATTAAGACACATCTCGGTGCCCATGTTGTCGTCTGTTGCCTGGTCACGTACGCCCCACCTCATGTCTACCACTTGGAAGTCATAACCAAGCTGCTGACAGAACGACTTGATCTTCGGATACGCGTCCTCCATTAGTTTATTACGTTCGTGCATCGTATCTATTGAAAATGATGCACATATACATTAACAACTTCTGTTCACTCGTGTCTGCTTATACTTTCAGCCGTCACCCTTTGTCTTTGTCATTAATGCAGTTTAAATATGGTTTTGAATACCTTTAGTTTTAGACAACTATTGCAGAGTACACATGATTGCCGTTTGTATAAACGTATGTCTTACCAATAAACCTTTAGAAATGTGAAACATTGAACATTGTTTCGTGTTAATTTTACCTGTTTTTATTAAGTTCATATACAGCTGCGGAAGAAAGTATTCCGGAGTAACCGTCCTAAGAATGCTCTTTAAATAGACCTGTATTATTCTTTTTAATTTTGCCTTAATTCTGGATACTAAGAGGGCTAATGATTTTTCTTTTGTTTACATTTCTGCTCTGTCAAACTTGTTAATGTGAAATGTCAGAATTGCATTTATGATGTAGTTTAACTGATGTTAATTGCTTGGTACAGTTAGAAATTGAGTCGGTTATCACGTGGTTATGAAATTGTGATTAAACAATACTATCAGGTAATCCAGTCGACAGCACCAATATAGTGCGGCAATAGGAAATAATGCAAACAGGGGAATTAAAGTTCTCCGGCCATGTTTTGTTTCATGAACATGTTTATGTTTATTTAAATCGAAATCAATACACAACAATAGATATTTACAATTCTCACATTGCAATATCTGTGAAAAACGAGAATAAGATTTTATTTGATGACGTAGAAAACTTTGAACAGGTAAGTTAATCCACAGGTAAATGTATTTATCAATTATCTGTCAATAGTTGTGTAGCTATACAATTCAGATTTACCTCATTTCCCCGTGCGGTCACGCTTTGGTAAAAGTATCTACATCATGAAAATAATACTTATTTTTTCATACAACTTAATAGCGGTTTTCAATGTATGTTTTTCTCCGAGACTATCAAAAATGTTCATAGGAGGTTTAAGCTAAATTTGTTAATCGATAATACTAAAAAAAGGTGCTATTCATCTTTAAAGGATTAATGCCCCTCATTGGCCTGTCATATGTCCGGACCTAGTCAAGACCTTAAATAAAAGAAGCAGTATTCTTAATCACAAACCTATCATTTATGTGATAATGATTGAATAGAAAGCAGTCACCTATATGCCGTAAAACATTGATGAAAAGCCGCACGATTTTAGCTGTTGAAATACTCTCCACACTAAAGTTTAAGTCCCATACATACCAGTAAATGTACTGCTGGTAAATATCCGCACTATTTTGGCTGATGACGGACATTCCATGCTTACGTGACCAACGTATATCTCCTCCATTTTGGTTTTCGGGCCCTCATAGTGACCGTCTTTTCGCTGAATCTGTTTAGCGATAAACACAGATTGCCTTACTTTTTGTGTTTTTAAAGATTAATAACACAAACTCCTTGTACTTTCGTCAACGTTTGCAATATTCTTTATGCATATGGGAAATAAAATAAAATAGTCAGACACTCGTCAAATCGGTTGTCATTTGCCTGCAACCATATTCAACGTATGTCAGTGAGACGCAGAAAAGTCGTTTCCACCATGGTAATTAAGTCGAAATATTCTCCGCTCTTTAGAACATTGCAATGGGAGAGTAAAGTGTGGTTTTCTACATTCTAGCTGTATATACTTTGTAAACGTGTATATTGAAGAATACGGTAAATAACGGACGTTATAAATGTAAATTCCAAATCTTAATAATAAATTCCAGTTTCTTCAAAGTAAACATCGATGATACTGTGAATGACATTGGACTTTTCATAGAGATACTATGTATACTATGTCAGGATTCTAAACACAATGATGCAATGATTTTATTTAATTTATTTATTTTTATTCCAAATATCTGGGGATTTTATGTTTTCGGTATAAAAATAATAATTTAAAAATGCACATACGTTAGTTTTACAAGTGAATGCGTGTGTACAATTTTATAATGTTAATATATTTACATTTTTTGCAGCTTTCTGAAATTTATTTTTAGAATCTGATTTCTGTTCTTGCATCAGTCTTAATTTTGTTTTCTCTCTCTTTAGCTGCATTTTTGTGTTCATTCTCTGAAGGCCAAGAAAATCTGAAAAAAAACGCATTATATGATTTGGAAATAAAATATGCAAAAAAACAAATCTGAAACCAATTCAACAGAAAATTGATGAATCTACATACAGTAAACATTATGTTTTTTTATGATTCATAAAAAAGTAGATAATACAGTACCAATTATGAATGATAACAAATCGGAGATAAATCTCGGGAAAGCATGTTGTCTTTTCTAAATCTCTATGCACAATCTTGTAATGTTAAATATAATTAAATTCTTTACACTTCTCCATCCGCCACCCCTCGCTCCATCCAAGAACAAAGAGGAAAATATCCTCGATTTTACTTTTAAACGAATAGTGGCTAAATATTACTCTCCGTCAATTATTAAAGTTATCTAAAATTCATTTTTTATTTTATTTTGCCCGTTCTCACTTCTTGAAGTTTTGAAACTAAGCCCGTCGCTTGATACCATCTTTGGTTGCAAACAGCTTTGTAAAATGCCCCCGAAGTACTTCGTGTGTTGAGAGAAACGCATAATTATAAGTGCTTGCAACTGATTCAATCTCATTGACTGTGGATGCCGTTAATTTTAATTCAGTACATTATACAGTATACAGTGTTTTATTGGTGACAATGGAGCATAAGAGTTCGTTTAACTTGATACAGATATTTAAAACTTTATCACATGACGTGCCTTATGGGAGTGTAATAAAGCCTCGATATATTTATGATATTACATTAATGAATTATACATGCAAATCATCGTTCGGTCATTTATGTTCAGATCGGTACGTTCAGATCGGTGTGCATCATAACTGACTGGGCGATTTACGTAATAGTTAACTGTTGCGGAAATCGACGAGGTAGTTCCGTCGTTCAGTGGCATACGTCGTTCGGTGGCATACGGAGAAGACCGAGTCAACATACAACGTCATCAAGTCACAATAAGGCAACGTTATATCTATAGGACTCACACCACTATTATCTCCCTTGAATACTCCTGCCCTACAGATGAAGTAGGTAGATAAAAAAAACAAGTTCGCTTTTCTACATTTTACAGGATACATTGATTTATCTTTACCAGGTTCTAAATCTACAGCATTTTAGGAAGAGATCACAGAAAAATGCATGTTGATATAAGATTTATAGCTAATTCTGCCTCATTTTGCACATCATGGATCTAATCTCCACGGGGTTGTATTTTTGTCTAAATTTTGATAGGTGCCACGCAAACATGAAATTAAAAAAAGTTCAATCTGGTAAATATTTGTTAAAAGTTAATAACATGCAGATATTGGATCAATGAAGAATTTAAGCATAAATACATGTTGCAAAATCCTTTTTATCTCTATGCCACGAACAAAAACGTTATAATGGGACCCTATGGAAAATTAATTGCAGTGTGAGACGTTAAGAAAGAGCTGCAGAATGGGTATCTTTTATTCGTTATTCTTAAGGCATTGCGCTTTAGAGCTGCATAATGGCATTTTCATCCGTCATCTCTAAGGTATTGCGCTTTAGAGCTGCAGAACGGGTATATTCATCCTTTAATGCTAAGGTATTGCGCTTTAGAGCTGCAGAACAGGTATCTTTCATCATTCATCTCTAATGCCTTGCAATTTAGAGCTTCAGAATGGGAATTTCCATCATTCATCTCTAAGCCCTTGCGCTTTAGAGTTGCAGAACGGGTATCTTACATCCTTCACCTCTAAGCATTGTTTGTGTATCTGTGAACGTTTCAGACATGTTAGGACACAGTTAACACGGTTATTCAGAAATCCCGTCTGTGTATGTATAGTTACTTCAAGTTATCTTCATATTGCAGGAATTAGCTGAAATTTTACTTGATACCATGTTTAACTAAAAATTAACTATATTTTCAAAACCAATACAGGTATAAGCATAATTTTATTTTTATTTTACAGCTATTGGCTTGTAAAACAAATACACATATCAATGAAGACAGACTACTTTGAAAAAATGTCAAAATTAAAGCGAGAGACTGATACTTTTCCTGGAAAATCAAAATTTTGATGGGTAACCCTTAGTTTGAGTTTATTATTTTCAGCATTTTTCTCAATAATCATTTCTTAAAGATAATTTTTATGCTATATTCAGATGTAGAGATGCCTTTTCATGTATATTTGAAAGTTTCAGACATAGCTGAGCACAAATGACCAGGAAAATGCAAACTCCTTATCACTACTGTAGTTTTTCAAAATATTAAAGGTACTCGGCCTGAATTTCGACCAATACCCTGGGTCACTAAAACTTGAATAATTTGAAAAGCAATAAACCTGGAATCAAAATGTTAGCACTTTTCAGCATGTAACTGATTTGTATACATTTTCAATTATTATTGAGGTGATCATTAGAAAAAAAAATCACCTTAAGGACTCTCACCACTATTATCACCCTTGAATACTCCTGCCCTACAGATGAAGTAGGTAGATAAAAAAAAACAAGTTCGCTTTTCTACATTTTACAGGATACATTGATTTATCTTTACCAGGTTCTAAATCTACAGCATTTTAGGAAGAGATCACAGAAAAATGCATGTTGATATAAGATTTCTAGCTAATTCTGCCTCATTTTACACATCATAGGTCTAATCTCCACGGGGTTGTATTTTTGTCTAAATTTTGATAGGTGTCACGCAAACATGAAATTAAAAAAAGTTCAATCTGGTAAATATTTGTTAAAAGTTAATAACATGCAGATATTGGATCAATGAAGAATTTAAGCATAAATACATGTTGCAAAATCTTTTTTATCTCTATGCCACAAACAAAAACGTTACAATGGGACCCTATGGAAAATTAATTGTGGTGTGAGACGTATAGGTTATTAGGTTATAGGAAGCTACAAGGGATCTACAATAAAAATATTCCTTTTGAGACATTTTTTGAGTTATGTGATAAATAGAATCTCACATTCGTGCCGATTTAATACTGAACGTATTAAACCTGTTGGATAGAATTGATATGGCACAGCCTCGCATCATATAAGTATATCCAACTCGTTTAATAACAGGCACTCATGTAAGATACTGTATGTATTTCATAGAAACTTGCAAGAGTGGTTAACTCACTGTCAACGTCTTCTTCATCCTCCATCCCCCTCTCCATCTGTTTGAAAATGCTCTTCCTGGCATTGCTGCGGAATGCATCACTCCTGTAATGGTACACATATAGCATGGTATAATGCAGCAGAGAGGCTATTTTTATATT
The DNA here is from genome assembly GCA_037043455.1 of Cyrtodaria siliqua. Taxonomy (NCBI): domain Eukaryota; kingdom Metazoa; phylum Mollusca; class Bivalvia; order Adapedonta; family Hiatellidae; genus Cyrtodaria; species Cyrtodaria siliqua. Next base: position 13,702 of record JAWPHD010016853.1, read on the forward strand.
TTTATTTTTCTAAATTCTAAAGGTAAAATTTAGTGTTAATTAGCGAATAAACAGGGATTGAGTGTTGAATGGTGATTAAAAAGCGATGATTTTTGTGAAAATAAGCATCTAAATGTAATATAAATATATGTCTTGTAATATAACCTAGTTTATTGTGCTATAAAAATGCGTATTGTTCTAGAAACATGCATCTTATAATGTAAACAAGCATATTGTACTATAGAAGCATGCTACTTGTACTATACGTACATGCGTCGTGTGTTATAAAGTGAATTTAACATGATACGTGTACTATTGACATACGTATTGTGCTATAAGCTTGCATATTGTGCTATAAGAATGCATATTGTGCTATAAGCATGCGTATTGTGCTATAAGCTTGCATATTGTGCTATAAATTTGCATATTGTTCTATAAGCATTCATATTGTGCTATAAGCATGCATATTGTGCTATAAGCTGGCATACTTTACTATAAGGATGCGTATTGTGCTATAAGCTTGCGTATTGTGCTATAAGTGTGCGTACTGTGCTATAAGCTTGAATATTGTGCTATAATATTGCGTATTGTGCTATAAGCATGCATATTGTGCTATAAGATTGCGTACTGTGCTATAAGCTGGCATACTTTGCTAAAAGCATGAGTATTGTGCTATAAACATGCGTACTGTGATATAAGCTTGCATGTTGTGCTATAAACTTGCGTATTGTGCTATAAGCATGCGTATTATGCTATAAGGATGCGTATTGTGCTATAAGCATGCGTATTGTGCTATAAGCTTGCATATTACGCTATAAGCTTGCATTCTGTGCTATAAGCTTGCATATTGTGTTATGCTATTAGCATGCACATTGTGCTATAAGCTTGCATATTGTGCTATAAGCATGCGTATTATGCTATAAGGATGCGTATTGTGCTATAAGCATGCGTATTGTGCTATAAGCTTGCATATTACGCTATAAGCTTGCATTCTGTGCTATAAGCTTGCATATTGTGTTATGCTATTAGCATGCACATTGTGCTATAAGCTTGCATATTGTGCTATAAGCATGCGTATATAGAGAATAATCAACAGTATCAGTGTGATACGAAAAATATGTCACGAGAACACGTTGTGATTCGGTTAAAAAACGATTTCAAAAAACTAGTTTTTTAACCGAATTACAACGTATTCGAGTGACATATTTTTTGTATCACACCGAGACTGTTGATTATTCTATTTATTATATACCTAAGAGTGATTTTTAAGGATATTTAAGACATATACTTGAAAGCAATAGCAATCTACAGTACCATTAAATACAAAATGGTAAAAAAAGTAGTTCCGGCAATGTGATATCGTAACACCAGTGACGATATAGAAAAATGATAGTGTCACTGGTGTGACGATATCATTTTTGTCTGATACTAAAAATATGCCACTGAGAAATCCTTATAAATCACTGATAGGTATATAATAATGTAATATAAACATGCGTCGTGCACTATAAGCATGCGCCTTGTACTATAAATGCATGCGTCTTGAAATATAAAAATGCATTTTATTATATAAGCATTCGTCTTTAAATATAAACATGTCTATTGTCCTATTAACATAAATATTGTTCGATAAACATATGTATTGTTCTATAAACAAACGTCTTCTTCTATAAACATGCGTATTGTACTATAACATGGGTCGTGTACTGTAACAGATGTCTTGTGCTGTAAACATGTATAGTATATAAAAATATGGCTTTTACTTTACACGTGCGTCTTGTACTAAAACTTGCGTCCTGTACTTAAACATGCGTCCTGTACAATAAACACGATTCGTGTTATATAAGCATGCGTCTTGTACTATAAACATGCGTATTGTACTATAAACATGCACATTGTATAACAACATGCGTCTTGTATTGTAAAGATGCTTCTTGTACATTAAATATAGGTATTGTTTTATAAACTTGCGTCTTAGTTTATAAACATGAGTCTCGTACTTTGAACATGCGTCTTATAGTAGGAACATCTGTCGTGTATACTAATGCTTTACCTGTTAATTATAATATTTATTATATGGAGGGATTTGTTTAAAGTTTGTGTGTGTGTACTGTTTTACGGAGAGAATAATCGATAAAATAATAATCGATATTGTGTATTTATGTATATGCTAAATAACTGTGCTTTCTAGTATGTATTTTTGAACATTTCAATTAAATTTTCATTGACATTAACCCTTTATGGACCTGTTTTTTATGAACGAACCAGTAAAATAATAGATTATACAAATGGAATTAAACCCGTATACATTATCAGTTTGTCGACGGGTTGTGTACTATACGAACTCGTAAGCATATGTCCATGAATATAAATGGGATATATCTCCCAAACCAATCACACACATATTCTCTATTTATAACTTGATTTTAAATACGATTTTTTAGAGCATGCAATGTTTGCCATCGGAGTATGGCAACAATGAAACATTACATGTTGTGTGACTGTCTAAATAATACTTTTCATTCAAATTGAGTTCAATTAACTTCACAAAAGCTATGTTAAGAAGCTATTGTATAGATAGTTAATTGACTATGTATGTAGAGTTTAAGCACGTAAAGTTTAGTTAAAAGTTTAGATGTCTATATTTATTTAAGGATTAACATCGATATGTAAATAGGCATTGATTCTTACAATCAAAATGTTTCTATCAAATAAATGAATTACTTACACTTTACGACCTTTGGCAGACGGTGGTGGCTTGTTTCTTACATTTACGTTTGATTCAGTTCCCTCCTTTTCATTTGCAACTTTACCCGATTTATCCTTTTGCTCACTACCGACTCCCTTTCGTGGTGTTCCCTTTGTCGGACTGGTAGTCCCATTGTCTTTTGCAGGTGCTGAATTCTTGCGATCGTTGCTACTATTTCTATTGTCTTTTGACGATTCTACACTTTTCCGGACGTTTACTCCCCCTGGTGGTAGCCCTTTTGGTGGTGTTGCACTTCCTATTAGTGGAGTCTGCTGTAATTGTTGAGCATTTTTAACATTCTTTCCAGTGTCGTCTGATGACGTCTTTGACTTCTGAGCAGACGAACCAGCTCCCATTTTTCAACATCTGAATATTCAGCAATCGGAGTAACTGTTCCGTATTACATTTACGTGATTATCCGAACACATGAGACAGTTATTTCAAACATGTAGTAGGGTTGGTCTTGCAATATATATCGAAGACATGTTAATACACATTATTTTGACTTTGATCGTATCGTGGTTAATATAACAGTTATCCTCATTAATCCACATCAATACATGATTGGTTAATTATTTACTGTATTACTCGCTATTGTTAATAGTTTAACTTTGCAATAGTTATACTATAAGTAATAATTATATAGTCAATACGTACCGGCATGAGCAATGATCATTTAAACTTAATGCCACAGTCCGTATCACGTATTGATAAAACCAGAATTTACAAAGATCCTCAAAGGAATGTATACTCGAAATGTCCTAATATATCCTATTTAACAACCTGTGTATATATTCTATGATTTAAAAGGAAAGTATCACGTTTCCATACGTTATTGAACGGTGTATTGATTATGCATACAACGTGTACTGCCATGACCGGGTATTTAAACTGGTACGAGTATACTGAAGCAGTATATTGATCCGTTTGGAATAAATAGTAAGTCGACGGGTTTGTGAAAACCAAGTATACATAAAACCAGAACACGATACAATAGTTTCGCGTCGACTCGTCGATGACACCAATTGGTTGTTCACCCCAGCGTGAATTGTAATAGGAATAAGTACGTGTTAATTGCATCGCCTAGTTAAATATGTTAATCCAACCTTATATCATGCAAAGATATTTTGATTTCGGCTGAAATGATTTTATTATCCACTTTCACTGTTTAATTGAACGTGTAGCTTAACCAGTTGGATTAACCAAACGGTATATATGTATATATGTATACATAACAGATATACAAATCTCTTTATTCAGCAATTAAATATACAAGTTTATAGCCTACAAAAATATACGAAAATAATAAGATAGCGAGGACATGAAATAGTTTATTTTCAAATTTCCAATAGGCTAACCGCCCATGAGGATATACATACACATATACATATATGGCTGACAGTCAAACTCAGTCTTCAAATTAAACAGCAAATAATTATAATATACATGTATAATGAACTTCTTCATTTTTGGAGAAGGTTTTTTAATTAAGGACAATTATATGTTTGCATGTCCGCATAACATACTAACTGTTGATACTTATACATGTATATTCTTACATGACATACATGATTGCATATAATTCAAACAGCTTTTAATTGTATGAACACGTAAATAATTTTAAGTAGATGCTTAGCAACCAGGTATACATATGCAAGTAAACATACATATTATTAGCAACGCTTCACCAATTTGTGATACATTCTACAGCATATAGTTCAATTATTGGCAAACATAGTTTCGTTCCTTTTAGTAAAGGCTTTATTTATGAAAATGGCGGCGTTTCTTACTTCTTTTGTACAAGTTGAATTAATTAACAAAACCATTTTATGCATATTCGGTCTATTCCAATAGTATTTTTTAATAAATTGTTTTCTTAGATCGGAGTATAACGGGCATTCTAACATGAAATGAAACTCATCTTCTAAAATATTACAAACATAACATTGTCTTTCATTTATCGGTGTTCTGTTTGGTTTATTCCATCGTCCTGCTTCTATTTGTAAACTATGAGATGAGACTCTTAATTTAGTCAAAGCAATTCTAAACTTTGTTATGTTACATAATGTGAGGTATGGCTGAAATCTAAAACTACATATATTATTATAAAATAAAGCTCTACTTGAATCAGTTAATCTACTATTCCAATTTTGTACAAAGTTGTCATTTAATCTTTGTTTAAATATGCATAAAAACAGTTTTACATGAATTGAACTGAATTGGATTTTAAGGCGCATCTACATAAAAAGGTTATATAGCGCCAACGGCATAAACATTTCAGGCTCACCTCCATTTACATCGAGATAGAAATAAGCAGAATGAGCCTAGTACCTTCTCATCTGGAGAGTTGGTGAGTTGCTGCAAATTCTGCAGTGAACATTCCATTTTTCGCTGGATCCAATATCATTGTTTTTGCCACAACTCGAGTAGCACCTGAAACAATACAAGGAGGATGATGAAGAACCTGAATGAACATGTCAAAAATGACAAAATGAACATGAATTCGGTGTGAGGGGTGGGGGGGGGGGATTTTGCCCATTTGCCTAGGTAAGCAGTGGTCCTATTCTTGCTTGGGGAACTACAGGGGGAAGTGAGAAAAATATTCAATAAACCAACATATAATTACTTTATATCACATTTACTGAGAATTGAATTGAATTTGATTTTATAGTCGCACCAACAGCTAAGGTCATATGGCGACTTTCCAGCTTCCACTGGTGGAGGAAGACCCCAGGTACCCCTCCGGGCAATTTTCGTGCACGAGCGGGCACCTGGGTAGAACCATCCACGTTCCGCAAGCCAGCTGGATAGGCATTTACTGAGAAGCACATTACTACAAATACACTGTGATGGAAAATAAAAATTTAAATCACACATTTTCTTTTGGATGAAATGGCATAGCATATACATTTCGCTAAAAGTACAACTGTACGTTTTGCCTAAAATTTAAGATTACACTCTAATAGGACAAATAAGCCAGAAGTGGTATTCGTTTTCGATAAAATTCATATTGCAAAACCGCCATTTTCTTTCATCTTTGTTGAATATGTTCATATCTTCCGCTTCGAAGCTATGGCGAGGTTATGTGAAGACACTCTATATATGCCGAGAGGTATTATATTTTTTCTCCATATCGATATCTAAATAATGTTCCAAGTTTGCTTAAAACGACAGAAAGTAAAAAATCCGTCTATTAGAAGTATTAATATCTGCATACCAACCCCGATGATAATGTCTAAAATACTTGATGATCACGTTGTTGTTGTTGTTGTTGTTGCTGTTTCTAAGGTTTAACGTCCCTCCACCCAATGCCTTGATAAGACGTCTTAAAGTGTGGGTGCGGTGAAATAGAGTCTAGACTGTGTCGTTGAGTGTGTTGGATGATCTGGTACTGCTGTGTAGTCGATTCTGTTGTCTTTGTGTAGTTGGTTGTTGCTGACGCTCTGTGTAGTTTTTGCTGCGACGATGAGGTGCTGGGCCTGGTCTGCATACGCTATTATTGCACCTCGCACAAAATCCTAGGAATTTCATTGGATGAGGGCGGTCACATGGTGACCCTCTATTATTCTATAGTGGGTCAGTAGATTTCATAGAGGTTTTTTTTTTTTTAATTTTTTTTCCCACCTTCTCAACCCCTTATATCTGCTCCTTTTTTTCGCTTCCCCTCACTCCGTCTTCCGCCAGCTCTGCTGTTGTCCCTCCTACTAGATGGTGATCTGTTCTGACATACTTTCTGCTGAAGCCTCGCTGTGTATTCCGTTTCTGCGACGACTCTCGCTGTTCACCCGCAGTTCACCTGCTTTTCTCTTTTTTCCTTCGGATTGTTCTGTTTCTGGGACATTGCTGATATGTCTTCTGTTATTGTCTATTGCTGTGAAACAGCCTCCCCCTAGTACTCCATGGTACTCCATTCAAGCTACTATGCCACTACTAGGCTACTGGCCACTGCATACTTTAGACGCGCCATACGAAGAACCAACGAATTTCTGTCTACAGCTTCCCTTCTTTCAGTGAACGTCGGCCTAACATCGTCACAAGACAGCAGTGAGGTACTAACTACTCATGAATCAAATTTGAGGGCCGAGAAGGTGGATTTATGCCGAATGGTAATGAATGATAAGCAATGAATAAATGAAAGATGATAATGGAGAGACCAGCATCCGGCGGGGTTTGAACCCATGACCTTCCGCTTGTGGGCCCAGTGCTCTACCACTGGGCTATAGAGATTTCATAGAGGGTTACTAAAACAATATGGACTACAAATCCGATTCAAAGTTTAAATTAATTGCATATAGTTTTTTAAGGCGTTAGTAACAACATAATAAGTTAATTAATAATGTTTTTAAACTGTACCGGTCGTGACGTCTAGACCGTGAGCCATACACTTTTTTGCTACCATCTCAAGGGACAAATTCTTACTAGTACCATGTTATTGAGTACCTTGTAGAGAAACAAAAAATCCATGATAGCAGTGTGAACAGGGTAGCTGATTCCTGTTATTAGAGTTATCTCCCCCTTTTAAGCAAAGCTTTTGTTTCTTTAAAAAATCGTTTTCGCTGAAACTAGAAGAGCTACAGGTCTAATATTTTGCATGTATTATACATTTAGGGTCCTCTAACAAGTATTTATAAAATGGTGACCCCAGGGTCAAATATTGCCCAGCCCCGGGGGTAACATTTTTTCATACAGTTATATAGGAAATCTTTAAAAATAAATAATTTTCTCTAAAACAGTAAGAGCTAGAGGTCCCATATTATGCATAAAGCATAAGCTTATGGTCCACTACCAGGTTTGTTAAAATGTTGACCCTGGGGTCATATCTGGCTCCGCCCCAGGGGTCATATATTTACATAGAGTCATATAGAAGCATCTTTAAATCTCTTCTTTAAAAAAAAACAAGAGCCAGTGGTCTACTATTTTGCATATTGTACAAGCTTATGTTTCTCTACCACTTTTGTTCAAATCGTGACCCTGTGTCCAACTATGGCCCGGTTCTGCGGTTAAAGTTTTACAAAGAGTTATATATAAAAGTCCATACAAATATTCTTTTTCTGATACTACAGCTAGAGGTCTAATACGATGCATGTAGCATAAGAGTATCGATCTCTACCAATTTATTTTGTTCAAATGGTGATCTTATGGTCAAATTTCGCTCGGTCCTGGGGGTCACATATTTACATAGAGTTATGTAGGAACGTCTATAAACATCTTCTCTGAAACTACAAGAGCTAGAGGTGTAATAAGCTACAGTAAGTAGCTTAAGATTATTGTCCTGTACCAAATAATTTAAATGGTGTCCCTTGAATCAAGCCTGGAATCAAATTTGGCCCTGTTCCGGGGGTCACACTATAACATTGAATTACATAGGATAACATATTAAAACAGCTTCTCTGATACTTCAAAAGCTAAATAATAGTTCGCATGTACCATAAGCTTATGATCCTCTACCTAGTTTATTCAAATGGCGACAATGGGGTCAAATATGGCCACTACGGGGGTCACAGTTTTACAGATTTATATAAAGAAATTGTTGTTTCTTAAAACATGAGAGCACTTTGAGACAAGGCGAGTGGGTCTCTTGTTTATGGCTTGAAGTTGTACACTTTTCATAAAATCACTTCAAAAGTTTTAAGCGAACTGAAATATATAGAGAATTTGACTTTTGATAAGGTGTTCCAATATGAAGACTTAACCATGTTTATAAATCGCATATTGAATAAATCCACGAACTAAAATCACAAAGTAGACCTGCACTTTCGACAAATTGCAAAAACAACAGAAAGAAAAGGCATTTTACGGTTTAACTGTTGATTTTTAGGTGTTTGATATACAAATTTTAAAATAACCCGCCAAATTACGACAAAATTACACTACAAAAACATTTTATCAAAACTCTATCCAGGTGTTCATCTCATATAATAATGCATATGTGTCGCTTAAAGGTATATCTTTATTCATGGGTTTTTGTAATATCCGTAATTGAATAAGTGTAAAATGAATTATCCATTTTTGTTGTTTTTTTGTCTGGCTGGTTAAAGCTTTTTATATTGCATCAATAGAGTTTTGATTCTCAAACGATTCCAGTTATGTATATACCTCGTGGTCAGTAGGTTTAGAAACGATGTACATATGTTGTAAAATGTGGCTGTTGTTGGCGGGATAGCTACTTTAACTGCAGTAGCACCTGTATGTCGGATATAGCTTTTAGAGTAAACATCAGTAAACTAACCGTGATCACTAAATGTAATCTATCTCGATGCACTGGGTACCACCGATTCTTATCTGGAAGTGTTTAATATTTTTTATATCTTATATGTATGTTATATTGTCACATTAATTTATATTATTTAAATCAGATAATATGTACTGAGTATTATTAATTATCCTGTTTTATCCCAAGGCATTAATTGCCAAGTTTATCAAAACAGCAATGAGCTGGGCATATATAAGGCTTGCAGGCATATTGCAACTCGACATACATGAACTTGATGCTAACTTGTAGATAAGAGAGACCATTGCGAACCCAGCTTCTTGGATATAACCTTTATGACGGATTAACATTTTAGTTGTATGTATTTTAATGCAGTCATCCTGCTTGAGTGTATACATCATGTTGATGTAGTGGATAGCACGGGGGATTTTAAATTCAGAGGACCCTGGTTCAAGCCTCACCGGAGCCAGTGAATTTTGTCGGTGTGTTCTTGGGCAAGACACTTTTACCCTCGTCCGTCGGATGAGGACGTAAACCAGGCGATCCCGTGTATCGCTTGTTTTTTTTTCCTCCCATCATGTTAAAGAAACATAGGTGTCTATTCGTCAGTAGGACAACTTGCAAAAGTAGGGTTGATGCTTACTATCCTAGGTTAATTTCATACTCTAAATCAAGTACGGAGAACATCACAACCTATGTTTAGATACATATCTTAAGCAGGTGATATTGTAACAAATAGTTGCCATGGTAAGTAGTTAGTACAGTGATCTCGGTATCACCCTAAAGATATTTCTTCGTCGACGCCGTATGGTTCCCGGGCAAGAATATGACCACTGCATATCCAGGCATAGGGGTAAAATTTCCCCGAATTCATGTTATTTTTGTCATTTTTGTTCATTATTTTCATCATGAAACCTGTATTGTTTCAGGTGCTACTTCAGTGGTGGCAGTGATCGTGGCTCCAGCGAAAAATGAAGTGTATACTGGAGAATTTGCAGCAACTCTGCAGTTCTGCAGGTAAGAAGGTTATAGGCACATTCTGCAAATGTTTATCTAGATGTTAATGAAGAGTGAGCCGGGTCGAATGTTCATTCCTGTTGGCGACATATAACATGTTTGTGTTGGTGCGCCGTAAAACCCCAATTCAAATCAATTCATATTCGTCGATTATTTTTTCAGTAACACAAAAATGGTTCGTGCAAATGCATATACTACTATTTTTACATTTCATATGCAGAATTCTTCATTGTGTTGTATATGGGTGGGGTAAAAAAAGGTACATAAAAATCCTTAAAATATGCATAAATTGTAATTAAAAAGTATTAAAATGACAACTTTTAAGATTTTGCGTTGTAATATGCAATGTTGAATTCATGTATTTATGTGTAATACAAAATCCAAATGCGTAATCATAATAAGTTATTGCCATGACGCATACACCTAAAAAACACTTTTGTTAAAAAAAACACGTTAAACCGCACATTTTCTTTATCTAGAATCCTTTGGACTATGTGTCGTCTGTGCAATATATGTACATATCAGAACATGTTAATACTATTTATGTTGCAGTTACTTTGAGAAAGGCTTATACTTCCAGTTTGACATGTGTCTCAACTTATCAGGCTTACTGAACACATATGTGCAATGCCATGAACATTGCTTGGTACTTAATTTCATCAATATATCATAACAATCCCTTATTCATATTTTAATAGTATTTAAATCATGTAGAAAGGTTTTAAATTACTGATTCTTACAAGTTTACACATATATTGTAAAAAATATTAACTAAACTAAATGCATAAACATGTGTCAGTAGTGGGTGGGGTAAACTGACTTCTAATTTGAAGCAAAATAGAGATGATTTTAAACTGAATTCAGTGCTAAAAAAGAGCTTATTTACGCTTTATGTAACTCAATGAATTGTAAACTTAAGTGCATCTTTAAAAAGTACATCAATAATTATTCACACAAGCATGACATTCAAAAATGAACATCAAAAACTTATATGAAAGCTACAATGATAACCTATTAATGTTCGATTTTTTTATATAAGCTACCTGTTCCTGTTCATGACGTCAAACAGTACGTCTTAATGACGTTGACGCTCCATTAAAATGGGTTAAATATCGGTTTTTGACTTAAAAAAGGTGCTCGATGCAATAAATCAGTTATTGGGTTTGTTAGTGACCCCCTACAGAAATATATATAGGGGGACTCGGCTATTGCCTCGCCACCTATAAATCTTACTGACCCCACATATTTCTGTAGGGGGTCAGTAACAAACAAAATAACTAATAATGGTGATATTTGCTTTCCTATTCGCTGCATTGGGCGTGTGATAGTGACGATCCCTTTTATGGCCACACCCGCCATGGTGGACCACTGTGCCGCATGTACCAGCTGACGTCCAACATCTTCCCTCCTCTACGTCGAAAACGCTGTGTCGTTGGGTCATTTCGGTGTTGAAGTTCGGCGTAGCCATTGGTTGATACATACCCTAGCGGGACTATCGGATTATTCACACAGCACCCGAACCTCATCACGCGAATAAAGTGGGTCAGGTGCTGCACGTGTATCATAGTACGTGCCTTCTCCGCGACGTGCACGCTCCGATGTTCTGGAGAAGGTTCGATGAACACAAAACTAATGTGACCTATATTAAGAGCGGACCTCTACCTTGTTCACCATATAATCCTATAAGATTTATCGACCTTTTTCGCATAAAATGTTACTGCAAAATTTAGTATGTATTAAGTCGACGTCTTTTTACATCGTGTGATACCCAAACTTCAAATTTTAATGTTTTACAGATGAATCTAAAATGTTAACTAGTTTACATTCCTCAAATATGTTCAGTTCTACTTGGTTAAATAAAGTAAAAAGAGAATGCAGTGAACATGATTATGTGTCGTGCATATCGTTTTTGCGTTCTAAACCATTCGCCGTTTCTTAAAAAAAGTGAATCTCAAGATACTTAAAATGTTATATATTACTTAGTATAAATTCATAAGTACTATGAATACCCTTTCCAATGATCATTATTTTATTATCATCATTAATTTTCAGACCCCATGTATGACAATATATTATATATCGTTCAACATAGACTGTAACGTATCGTATCGGGAGATAAAGCGCCTACTGCATCGTATCTTCCAAGTAACAAACTTTACAAACGCCATACACATCACATGAGAGCTTTTTTTCTTTTTTTTTCCCCGTAAATCTTTATTATCATATATACAATAAAACCAAGTGATGTAAACTGTCACTCGGACGGCACTAAAAAGAATAAAGAGATGAAAAAGTATTACTTTACTGAAAATTATTACTCCAACTGTGTAATGTACATTATATAAAATATGAATGTTCTTTTAATCAGAGTTCACTATTCACACTCACTGTTCATAAAATCTGTTCACTGTTCAATATTGGCACTATTCACTGTTCAATATTTGCACTGTTCAAATTTACACTGTTCAATGTTCAAAAATTAACACAGTAGTTCTCTGTAGTTCATTATTCAAGGGAGAGAAGTCACGTATGTATATATAAGAGGTGAGTTATATTATTATTGATAATTTTAAACTATGTTTAACAAACGAAACGAAATATCTTAAAGAGTGCCGTTTACAGAATGTTTTAGTAATTCTGTTGAGAACTTTATCTTAGAAATAAGGGTTATCATTTGAAAATAATGCGTCACTTTGTTGTAATACTTATGCAACCTTAAATTCAGAGTTTTAGGTGAAATTAGTATATTTTTGCAAAAGTTTACAGAACATTTTCACATGTGGGATTGCCTTATATTGAAACACTTAACGCCGTATAGTAATAGATATTATATATGTATATGCTCTAAAATAATATAATATGAAAGTATAGTAAGATCAATAATTGCTGAAACGCATATAAGTGACTTTAATATATTTTGGGAAAAAAAATGGGGGAAACAGTTCTCAACACATATTATATTGTTATACGACCTGTAATCCCATCACTGAAACGAGAAAAATATTGTAACTATTGTGTTTTTAACATATAAACGGATGATTACTAACTAGTAACTACATGAGTGAAAATGGTTCCAATACTGGATTACATATACATATGAGTGAAGATGAATTATTCTAACTACTGAATATGAGGTACTTATAATGATGATTCCAATACTGCACATGAGAGCTCGGATACATGACTGGCAATCTGGAGTTTTATATCAGGCATTATAATTAGTACAGCAATTTATTAATCCTGTATCATTTTAACTTTAAAAATGCTTGCATATAATTAAATAAAAAAATGAGAATTCTATTTCCTTCATTATTCTACATATTTTTAAATATATTCTTGGTGCAATCTCATCAAAAGTAGACAACATGTAAAAGCAATTTGCTTTGAACTATTCTAACAATTAATATTAATGATTGAACAAATGCAAGTTACGAGAAAAACTAACGGGACACCATGTGTTTTTAAAAAATCAAGATTGCCGTGTGCCCTGTAACACAGTGCACATAGATTTAAGTAGATTTAAACTTGTTACAGAATTACGCTTTGAGCTAAAAGATTATAACATAAAAGCGATCGGATTACTCTATTGAATGCCTTTTTAAAGTCTATAAAAGTATCACATTAACCTTTTTCCTAATCTTAACACCTTTGCAATAATAGAATAAATTACAAATATACAGTCTACAGTGGATTTATACTTTTTAAAGTCACCCAGACTGATGTTGTGATAACGTTTTTCTCTGATCATACAGTTACACGATTACAATTTGAGAATATTCGCAAAATGCTTTGTTTGTTTGGTGTTTAACGTTATTTTCAGCACATTTTAGGCTATATATGACGGTCGAACCAGTACTGTATAACTCCCGCAATCCGTAATAATCGAAATGTTCTTGCTTATACGATAAACTTCCAGTGTGATTCGAACCCGCACCGGAGTGAGAACGCAACATCGTTAAACCCTCGAACACGGCAGCACTTTTCTAAATGCATTTATGTGTGATACTCCTATAACCGCGTCTAATTCGCGATTGACTGTACCTTCCATGACTCTATATATACTGGTGTCCGACCAGTTGCGGCATGTCTCAATACAAAAGTAGGATCTTTTTAATTTACAAGGTTTAGGTTTAAGCCTCTGTATTGAATGATTGAATGAACGGAAACCTCAGTCGTGACGACTATGTACTCCGTAAAACGCGGATTCTTTGTTACCAACCCGAACAATGTTAATAGCATAAAAATTAGCACTCGTGAACATTCGGCCAATCCCGTCATCCCGCCTCGTGTGTATCACGGCGCTTTGGTATGGACTTGAACTGGGAACCAGGAGGTCAAAATGGTAGTTCCGAAAGTAGTCCCATATACCGTTGACAGTAGTGTTATTTGAGATGCTGTGTGAATGGATGCACGTCCACAGGTAGTGTAGATTAATATTTGTGTGTAGAGAGTAGATTCCCAGATATTTTGCTGCAAGAATCAGGTTAATCAGAGCTGAGGCAAGTGAATGACACTACTTTTTGTGAGGTAAGATTTGTTTGTGTTCTTCGTCAGATTTGACCTGAATTCGTCATAATCGATACCTACTTTCACTTTGAGCAAAATTCTGAAGTTGAAAGCCGAAATGGAGCTTGATTTTTTGCTATGTCTGTGTTGTGCTGACTTTGAAGATGGTTTACTGACAGTTTCAAGTATGAAGGAGTATGATGGCATGTGTGACACCATTTTAGGCTATAATGTAAGTCTATGGGAAATTAATGGTGGTCCAGTTCCGTATGTTCAAAATCTTCACATTCTGTTAGCCGGAAGACAACGGCACAGAAGATAGTGCACTGTTGCTAAGCTGTTGTTACATAAACATTATGGCCGCTTGCCACACGTGTTGATGTACGATTTGCGTTGCATGTTTGTTATTTACAATACAGATGAAGGTTTTATCACTGCTTTTACGTAAATAAACTATAGATGGAGCAATCGGCTAAATGACATTGAAAAATTTTGAAGATAACTTTCATTTTGAATGCAATTTCGTTTTGGCGGGAATCTGACGCGCGTCACGCTAGTATGACGTAACCAATATGGAAACATGCGTATTACATTCGAGTCATGCTGCGAAGCCGTACGTACGAGATGTTGCGAATGTAAAATTAGTTTTATGAAACAATGGAAGTAATGCATGCTTAAAACACTGCATTAAGTGTTTACTAGATTGCTTCCCTTTGATAATATTTTTTTTATTTTTTAATTGATTATTCTTTCACATTTATGATGCAATGTGTCTGCTAATTACTATTTTTAAATCACTACAATCATCCTCTGCTGTGCTACTTGAGTTAAATATAAAACTACACAATGTCCATTTAAAATTGAATCTGCGAATGCGCAAGGAGACGCATCGGTTTTCCCATCAACGGGGGTCAACACACTAGGTCGCTGCTGTTCTTTTATTTGTTTAAATACGTTTATGTACCTCTTGTAGTTTGTTTATATATTTGCCATTCAGGTGGAAGTATACAACATAATAGGTTAATTAACGGGGGCTTTTTGTGTGGCGAAAGTCATATTGGACGAGACGCCGAGGACAATAAAAAACAGATTTGTGCAATACACTGTTAAATAACCTTTTTATTAACATAAATGTACAGTGGAAAATAAAACAATTTAACAAATACGAATACAATTTTTTCAATCTCTTCCTGTTCCAACATTTTGTTGTTTTAACGCTTGTTGATTCATACGCAACTTCTCTTATTCACGGAACTCATTCGGAACTTTCTGTCGATATTCGGTTTTTATCGTTGAAATTTCTACTGATATTTTTTAACGAAATTGCAGCACAGCTGCTGGAAAAAATGTTGGACAATTCTTAACATAATATCAATATTTCAGGGGTCAAGCTAGGGGAGAAGGATAGTACAGCGAAGTGGAAAATTCACAGTTATCTATATTGGTTTAATAAAAATGATTGATATATGTTGTCAATTTGTATTTAAATATATGATATATCTAGGCCTGTTATAGAGAGGGGTAGGCCAATACCCTTACTCTTACCGAAGTTTCTTTGTTTTCTACATGACATAATGTGAATTCTAGTGCATTTTCAAAACATTTAATTGCTAAATCCTATGATAATGACCCCGTGCGAGGCCCTTAAAATCTGACAAGGATAGGCTAACATTACTTGTCGAATTTCAGGTGTGTGATGGTGTGTGGTGGGTGTGATGACAGCCTCTGGTTCGCTCTTGTTATTTGGGGATAAGCCAATTCAATCTGGGATACACACATCTTGTTAAATTGTTGTTATACACCTCGCTGCGCTCGTCATTATTTTGGCTTTTACAGCATTATTTCACCATGTTCACCATACTGTCATAAACATGTTATAACATAAGAATTTGTAAGCGATATGTGGCTCCGCCCCTCGAAGCTTATGGCAGTATGTGATCTATAAAAAAAAATAATGTTCAGGGTCTCGCTTCGTGCGAATTGAAAATATCAACTAAGGTCAACAACAGCATGAATCATGACCTATGGACTTCACCAAAATATTATTGTTTCATTTAATGTTCGGGGGTTCGCTTCGGGCGAAGCTCAATACTTTGTAATTATTAATTGTTCACGATTTACATAAGTTTACTCCGGAGTACATGTACAGTAACATAGCTAGGCCCAAATGACAGCATAGGCCTATGGTTGGGGGCGTGGAGGCATGATCCTCCGGACTTTTTATTTCATTTTAGAATGCATTAATTAGGTAAGTAAACTGGCACAGATGTGTATCTGAAAATAACCACATCCCCTTCCCCATTGCCAGACTGGCAAACATTGTAGACCAAAGCAATTAGCACATGTTCACGCACATGACCGTTGACGTCATGTTTACAATATCGCATGACGTCATGTTTAACATATCGCATGACGTCATGTTTAACGTCAGTCGCTGATGCACCAGTTACCCCTACTCAAGTCTTGACGTCACATGCTGCTTCTCACAACAAAAAAGTAAGTTTATACGCTTATTGATGCAAATCTAAATCCGCGTACCATAGGCCTACGCCATTCTTAAAATTATGAAGCAGGCCGTATGAATAAGGCCGGACTATGTAAACTTCGAACATGAAGAACGCGGTCGACATAATGTCGTAAATATGAATAATTTGGGGCTTCGCTCCGCGAAGCTCAGTGATAATCCAAATGTGTGTGTTTAATGTCGGGGCTTCGCGCTTTACGCGAAGCTCTGTGGCTCGTTTGTAGAGCTTTGCTCGTCCGTAGAGCGTAGGAGGGTATTACCGACCACCTAAGGCATAACGTCATGACCCCCATTATCGTGGTATTCCCATTATCGTGGTACGTCATTACACGCGATATTTATTATATATGACGATGAGTGACGTCACAGCTCGTGAGCATTTTTACCAGAAGGGAATCCCCAACACTGTTGGAATATAAAAAGTAAATCAACTGCATCAATTTTCCTAAAGTATTAAAAAAAGTAAATATCTGTTAAAGAACAACTATTTTTCAAGTTTGGACAATGTTTCTACCTCATATATATCCCCTGACAAAGTTACTTCGTGTTTACATTCATCCGTCCGTTGTCCCAGAATGCAGACGCTGCTTCTACTGGGTCACACCAGTTCGGACTATTCTATTTTTTCTGAAGTGGTATTCATAAAAAAAGGCATTGCGTAGCACATACCGTACTTCCTATAATAAAGAGCATTTACTCTGCCAAGCCAAATTCTCGATGTGTGGGTTTCAAATTAACAAAAAGAATGGTCATGGACTGGCTTTTGAACCTTGTGTTTTTGATTTAAAATACTTATAGATCATAAAAAATGACTATATTTAATCAAAAATCTTACTATATGTACAATTTTTGGAGTTTATACGGTACAGTAGCAAAACCATGAGCTGGTCATGTGATCTGATGCAATACTCAAAAAGTCGGAAGGTAAACATGTGTCCGCTACAATTATCCAATTTAAGATTTAGCTGATATTATATGTGTAAATAATGTCTACATCAATTAAACCTTGTCTGAATAAAGTTTTAATTAACTTCACAACATGGTTTACCCTTAAAATATCTCATTTGGATCAATTTTCGAATTGCCACGATAATGGGGACCCTCTATCAATAATGGAATCTTCCGACCCAATCGGAATAGTTCACGACATCCGGTAAAAAGTGATTCACGGGAGACAATTTTGTCAATGTAAAACAAAGATGATATATTACTGAATTCAGAGGTCATTGAAATCGAGAACAATTAAGAATGGTTGTAGCGCAGTTCACGTTTCACCACGATATACCACGATAATGGGGCCATTACGTTACTGTTGAATACTGACAGAATTATCTATAAAAGTAATATGTTTGTTACGTATGTGGTTATAGCATTATCAAGCAATACAACCATGTGATAAGGAAGGTTATCTCGTATCAGTAATCCTGTTTTACCTCACCTTTTTTGAAATGATGTTAAGAGGCTATTGCCGAACATATGAGGGTTTTGCCGACTACTAAGTGAGGGTATTGCCAAACACAACACCACAAACGCCTTGATTAAAGATATTTTGTGTTTTTGTTTGATAATCAAATAGATCTAATTGGTTAATTAAATAATGTGTCATAAATATCAATTTAACAAACAACGAACGCAGAGTATAATGATATGTTTTAGGCTTTAGCTATACAATATTATACAATTATGGACTTTTCAGCTGTTATACATGATGTGATATGCACCAAAAAAATCATTATTGACCGAGGCGATAGCCGAGGTCAATAATGATTTTTTGGTACATATCAACATCATGTATAACAGCTGAAAAGTCCATAACTGTTTTATTATATAACCCTCAATTTACAATTATATAAAACAGGTCAATATCAAAAAAACAATTATATAAAACAGGTCAATATCAAAAAAACAGGTCAATATCAAAAAAACAGGTCAATATCGCTAGATATTTTTTCTAAAAAACTACTTTTTAGCCAATGAAAACGCGTCTATTTATAGGTTATATAATAATTAACAATATTCCCATTTATACAACGTGATATTTCAAGTCCATATCTTCCTTAATACACTTAAAATAGGAATGCCTCGTACAATTTTCCCTTGTAATAAGAACGTCTCATAAAAGTTTCAGGTTTCGTGCGGTCCTTGTACTCTCTTTATCACTTGTAGCTAGTGCCTCGTTCAACTGTCCCTCATCTGAATCAACCATGATGGCCATGCTAAACATCTTGATCTTTCCATCTCATTCCTGTTGGTTTTGGTGCTGAAGAGATTCTTGTTAGAACTGTTTATCTTTCTTTTATAGCCTTTTCTGATGATTATTTTATTTAGCTTCACTTCCTTTTGTAAACTTCTGTTTATAAATTGTCATCGTATACATTCTGCACTACAAGCATTTTTTTACCGTCATGCCTATCATTGCTTAAGAAAGGGATTTTTTGAGGGTTTTTTCTTCGAATATTTATTTTGAGAATGTTCTGGGGACCCAAACAAGGTATTAAACATTGTACAAGGTGTCATCTAAATTAATTTAAGTTATATATTAAACTTTTAATACTAACAAAGTAATTTTGGTGCTAAACAAATTTAATCAAAAAGAAATAAAAAAGGTTAATCGATTTATTTATTTTCATGTTCGGGTATTGCCCAACCACTCTGTGATTAGGAGGGTAATACCGACTACCCAAGACAACTCATTAAGTAGGATTCCAGTGATTAATGTAAGTTATATCACTTGATTAGTCCTTGCAGGCATAACGTACAATAGAAAGTGATGAAACAATTCAAACTGATACGCAGTCAATATTCAGTTAAAATCAAACACCCGTAATATTAGCAATTTGATAAAAAGTGCTCAATATTTTGATGGTGTCTGTGGTTGTGTTGTTTCTAAGTATAACATGGGTTGGGAATGAAAAAAGGATGTGCCCTTTATATAGATGACATATACTATGAGGTGTACCCTTTTACAAATACATTTTATTCCTTAAAGGCTTTATCAAGCAAATGTACGGCAATACCCTCATAGTCGGCAATACCCTCATGGGCTCTATTGTTTTTACGAATTTCGCGAAAGTTTACTTTGTGGATTTTTTTTAACTTTTTACGGTAATCGCCGCCATAACCGAAAAAGTGATAACTAGTGGACAACTTCGACGCCGGGATGCACCCGGCGAGAATTGTCCAAAAAATCCACAATCTTGAAAAAGCGATTACTAGTGGAAAACTTCGACGCCGGGATGCGCCCGGCGAGAATTGTCCAAAAAATCCACCATCTTGTTTTGGACCCTCTAATATGACTCAATAGCAACTGTACAATCACGTGGTACAAATACAATAAAGAAAACACACAGCAGAAACATGTAAATTGATTTCATAGTTAAAATATAAGCTGCGTGCATTAATGTATTAAACAAATGCTAAATAACGGATTCATTTATTTCACAGTAAAGAATGTGAAGTCTTTAAAGTTATCGCAAAATGTTTTGATAATTTAATGATTTAAACAACAGTTTATTTAAGTAAAGCTTGAGATCGTACAACAAGCCACGCATATCTATGTAAGGTCCAACTGTATCAAGGTTGAGACTGGACAACAAGCCATGCCTATCTATGTAAGATCTCACTGTATCAATTGATATTTGACAACAAGCCATGCCTATCTATGTAAGATCTCACTGTATCAAGTGATATTGGACAACAAGCCATGCCTATCTATGTAAGATCTCACAGTATCAAGTGATATTGGACAACAACCCATGCCTATCTATGTAAGATCTCACAGTATCAAGTGATATTGGAAAACAAGCCATGCCTATCTATGTAAGATCTCACTGTATCAAGGTCGAGATTGGACAACAAGCCATGCCTATCTATGTAAGATCTCACAGTATCAAGGTCGATATTGGACAACAAGCCATGCCTATTTATGTAAGAACTCACTGTATCAAGGTCGATATTGGACAACAAGCCATGCCTATCTATGTAAGATCTCACAGTATCAAGGTCGATATTGGACAACAAGCCATGCCTACCTATGTAAGATCCCACTGAACCAAGGTTCAAATTGGACACAAGTCATGCCTGTCTTTGTAAGATCTCACTGTATCAAGGTTATGATTTGACAACAGCAAACCATGCCTATCTATGTAAGGTCTCACTGTGTCAAAATTGATATTGGGCAACAAAACATGCCTATCTATGTAAGATCTCACTTTATCAAGGTTGAGATTGGACAACACACTACTATCTATGTATGATCTCAATGTATCGAGGCTGAGATTGGACAACAAGCCATGTCTATCTATGTATGATCTTACTGTATCGAGGTTGATATTTCTGACAATCAACCATGCCTGTCTATGTAAGATCCCACTGCATCGAGGCCGATATTGGACAATCAACCATGCCTATATCTCCAAAATCTCACTCTATCAAGGATGATATTGGACAACAAGCAATGCCTATCTATGTAAGATCTCACTGTATCGAGGTTAAAATTGAACAACAAGCCATGCCTATCTATGTAAGATCTCACTGTATCGAGGTTGAGATTGGACAACAATCCATGCCTATCTATATAAGATCTCACAGTATCAGGGTCGAGATTGGACAACAAGCCATGCCTATCTATGTAAGATCTCACTGTATCGAGGTTGATATTGGACAACAAGCCATGCCTATATATGTAAGATCTGACTGTATCAAGGTTGAGATTGGACAACAAGCCATGCCTATATATGTAAGATCTCACTGTATCTAGGTTGAGATTGGACAACAAGCCATGCATATCTATGTAAGATCTCACTGTATCGAGGTTGAGATTGGACAACAAGCCATGCCTATCTATGTAAGATCTCACAGTATGAAGGATGAGATTGCACAACAAGCCATGTCTATCTATGTATGATCTTACTGTATCGAGGTTGATATTTCTGACAATCAACCATGCCTGTCTATGTAGGTTCCCACTGCATCGAGGCCGATATTGGACAATCAACCATGCCTATTTCTCCAAAATCTCACTCTATCAAGGATGATATTGGACAACAAGCCATGCCTATCTATGTAAGATCTCACTGTATCGAGGTTAAAATTGGACAACAAGCCATGCCTATCTATGTAAGATCTCACTGTATCGAGGTTGAGATTGGACAACAAGCCATGCCTATCTATATAAGATCTCACAGTATCAGGGTCGAGATTGGACAACAAGCCATTTCTATCTATGTAAGATCTCACTGTATCAAGGTCGAGATTGGACAACAAGCCATGCCTACCTATGTAAGATCCCACTGTATCAGGGTCGAGATTGGACAACAAGCCATGCCTATCTATGTATGATCTCACTGTATCGAGGTTGAGATTGGACAACAAGCCATGCCTATCTATGTATGATCTCACTGTATCGAGGATGAGATTGGACAACAAGCCATGCCTATCTATGTATGATCTCACTGTATCGAGGTTGAGATTGGACAACAAGCCCAGTGTTCCCATTCACGCACATATCATGAAAACAAAAAATCACGCACAGAAACTGACCTCGTACGTGCATGCACGCACAGAAAAAATACAAGTCTGATAATAAGAAAGCATGACCGTCGGTAGATTTCCAAATTCTCGTCCACTTTGTTCGAATATTTTTTGAAAAATCAATACGAAACTAAAACGCTTTGTTTACGAAAACATTATCCAGAGTAATTGCGTCAATTGCCCTATCCCTCTAGTGCATACCACGATGATTGGTTATGACGTCATAAGCGCACGCGCTACCTAAATGAAAGTAGAGAAAACATCGACATCTCATTCTGGTGGTTTTGACTTATTTCTTTTTCAGATTTAGTAAGTATATTTAAAATTAAAATAAAAACTTAATAATAGAATAAATGAAGATCAAATAATTAATTCAAATCGTGTTTCGTCTCTCCCGTGTACTATATATAGATGCGCAAACTTGTTGACTGGTATTGGATTTTTTACTTGAACGAAATGCAATACAGTCTATGTAAAGTATGTTGAAAGGTTTAAAAATCTTAAAAATCCATAGTGTACCCCCTAAATTTGTAGTGTACTCCCAAAATTTAACAGTAGGGGGTACATGCACCCCCAAATGAAAAAGTCAGTGGGAACACTGAAGCCATGCCTATATATGTAAGATCTCACTGTATCGAGGTTGAGATTGGACAACAAGCCATGCCTATCTCTGTATGATCTCACTGTATCGAGGTTGAGATTGGACAACAAGCCATGCCTATCTATGTAAGATCTCACTGTATCGAGGTTGAGATTGGACAACAAGCCATGCCTATCTCTGTATGATCTCACTGTATCGAGGTTGAGCTTGGACAACAAGCCATGCCTATCTATATAAGATCTCACAGTATCAGGGTCGAGATTGGACAACAAGCCATGCCTACCTATGTAAGATCTCACTGTATCTAGGTTGATATTGGACAACAAGCCATGCCTATCTATGTAAGATATCACTGTATCGAGGATGAGATTGGACAACAAGCCATGCCTACCTATGTAAGATCTCACTGTATCTAGGTTGATATTGGACAACAAGCCATGCCTATATGTGTAAGATCTCACTGTATCGAGGTTGAGATTGGACAACAAGCCATGCCTATCTATGTAAGATCTCACTGTATCAAGGTCGATATTGGACAACAAGCCATGCCTATCTATGTAAGATCTCACTGTATCGAGGATGAGATTGGACAACAAGACATGCCTACCTATGCAAGATCTCACTGTATCAAGGTTGAGATTGGACATCAATAGTTGGTAATAGCATGCTGTATATTAATATAATAGTACGTTTAGAATTGGTTACCGTTTCCAACTTTTGTACCTGTATAAACAGTTACTTTGCTGTAGTGTTTATGTTTTTACAGACCCCTTTACCTTCACTTTTGAAACAGTTCGTTTTATAAGATGTTTCTCTTATTTAATCATAAAATATATATACCGTTTCACACAGCAAGATTGGTGATGAAAAAAACAACAACAAAAATAGCTATACTTGTTAGTCGTTCTTTTATTAAGACCATTTTGTCAACAATATCCTACTCACACATTTAGAAAACGATAACGATAAATATAAAATAAAGAAAATCGTATGCTCTTGGAGTAACATTGTTTATGAAAGATATATGTTAGTATCACAACCTCACCCTGTATACCTACAATACTCGAAAGTGTCAACACCTACAGTATTTGCATACTTGTCATTGTCCGCAGTTACACCATTAACAGCACTCGCTATTGCCAACATCTGTAGTATAACAGTATTCGCCATTATTCGCACCAATGGTATTACAGTAGTCGACATTATCCGCACCTACATTATTACAGTACTCGTCATTGTCCCCACCTACAGTATTACAGTAATCGCCATTGTCAACACCTACAGTATAACAGTCGTCGCCATTTTCAACACCTACAGTATTACAATAGTCGCCATTGTCAACACATACATTATTACAGTAGTCGCCATTGTCAACACCTACAGCATTACAGTAGTCGTCATTGTCAACACCTACAGTATAACTGTAGTCGCCATTGTCAACACATACAGTATTACAGTTGTTGCCATTGTCAACACCTACAGTATTACAGTATTCGTCATTGTCAACACCTACAGTATTACAGTACTCGTCATTGTCAACCACAGTAATACAGTACTGGCGCCATTATCCGCATCTACATTATTACGGTATTCGCCATTGTCAACACCTACCGTATTACAGTGCTCGCCACTGCCCGCGCCTACCGTATAACAGTACTCGTCATTGGCAAATAACATACAGTATTACAGTAGTCGCCACTGTCAACACATACAGTATTACAGTACTCGCCATTGTCATCATATACAGTATTACAGTAGTCGCCATTGTCATCACATACAGTATTACAATAGTCGCCATTGTAAACAGCTAAAATATCACAGCACTCGCCATTGTCCGCACCTTCAGTATTACAATAGTCGCCATTGTCAACACATACAGTATAACAGTACTCGTTATTGTCCATACCTACAGTATTACAGTTCTCGCCATTGTCATCACATACAGTATTACAATAGTCGCCATTGTAAACAGCTAAAGTATCACAGCACTCGCCATTGTCCGCACCTTCAGTCTTTCAGTAGTCCCCATTGTCAACACAGTATAACAGTACTCGTTATTGTTCATACCTATCGCCGTTTTCAGCCTTACGGTATTACATTTCTAGAATACTGAAAGAAATAGGGACTATTACTATTTTGTAAATTGACACAGTATACTGTTGCATACTTCGCAGAACCTCGGAATTTTGACGATGATTTTATAACTAAGCATGGAATAAAATATAATGTCAGTGTTTTATTTATGTATATATTATGTATATACTATAAACAAAGAAACATATTTCAAAAATGACTGCGGAATATTTGATGAACACAACATGAAACGGACACGGACCATGACATTTGTTATAGAGAAAAAAATATTATCATGAATGAACACAGTTGTTTGAAGAAATCCATTATAATCGATCCTCTTATAAGCATATAAGTGAACATCAATTAAACAGTAAAAAACATGACAAATAAAGTACAATATTTGGTGAAGCAAATAAACTAAAATCAATAACAAAAACATACATGTGGGATGTGTACGGCTTTTTTTTTTAAAAAATATATGTACATAT
The DNA here is from genome assembly GCA_037043455.1 of Cyrtodaria siliqua. NCBI lineage: Eukaryota > Metazoa > Mollusca > Bivalvia > Adapedonta > Hiatellidae > Cyrtodaria > Cyrtodaria siliqua. The sequence continues at coordinate 39,385 of JAWPHD010016853.1, forward strand.
TTCCTGTTGCATTACGTGGTCCGAGTATTAACTTTCATACCCCATCCAACCCCTTCTTCAAGAAGTGAAAACAGGATTGGCTGGGGGTATGAAATAAACTGAACCTTAATTTCGGCTCAAAACGTTTGCATATTGCGAAATTTAAACATTTAAAAGGTAATTTTAAACAGATTATCGCATTTGTTTCAGTAAAAAATGTTTTTAAACATGTTTTATTGTCGAAATATCCGTTCTGAAATCCTGCTAATATAAGCTATATAAGCTTTCCCATTGCTTAATGGAATTAAGGCGGGAACACGTAATAGTCCTGCATTTTCCAGTATAACAGTATGAATTTCTTTTCAAAGAATTTGAAGTTTAGTGAATAAAACATTTCATTAAGGAACCTTAACACACAACGTACAATACATGGAACTAGAAACTGTACTGGAAAGTGAATGCCACTTTCATTGAAAAAAAAAACAGTTGAAAATTCAAAACGAGGACAAGCAAATAATGCCAAACATATTTTACTATTATAACATATATGCGCGCAAAAATCCTTGCCATACCTCATCATACAAAAACATATATACTACGATGGTTGTCCCTAAAGAATTGTGCACCATTCCATCTATCTAATGCAAGGTCAATAACCTAACCTCTAGATAAATCAAGTAACATTAGATCAATAAAGCTATCGTCTATATGGGTCAACTTTACCTCTACATAGTCAATAAATCTAACATCAGATCGATCAATCTATGTTTAGATATATCAATAAACCTCTAAACCTCCTTTAAGGATGTTGGCTGGGAAAGGACGTAGTGATGAGATTTTTTTTAAATTCATATTTAAAGCTTCTTTGGTATAATTTAGATTCAAAATTATCAAAAAAAGGCTAGGTCACCACACTTTTTTTCTCACTAGACGTCATTGAAGAAGGCACATATTTCTAACTTCAAAATTTCACTAAAAAGAGGAAAAATATTATCAATGAACATTTTCACAATTGTTTTCATAACATTACGTTTATTGAAAAACAACAATTACTTTTCGATTGCATATATACATATCTTTCAAATCATACAAAAGCAATTGTAATCCTCGTTCGTCTTTTTACTTTAAAAAGCAAACATATATGGACCGTACCACACCCACTTCTGTTTTTACCGAAAAATTAATTCAAGATAAAAAAATATGTTCTAATGATCAACTTTTTTTAAAACTTGTATATGTCAAGGTCCTTCAAAACAAGTAGATCGAAAATAAAATTAGCTCAGTATCTACTTTTATATATGTATTCCACTACTGAAAAAAAAAAATCTGATTTATTCTATAGCAAAAGGATAAATTCTACTCAGAGCTACCCATACCCCCTATTGTGTTGACAACAAAAAATGGTGACAAATGACGGAAAAAATATGGAAAAAAAATTTGCTTAAAATTTGATATGTTACCATCTTAAATCCTACATTATATCCATATCTACTAGAATGGAAAAAATGAAACAATTCTGTTCAAACAAAACTATGATTTAAAAAATAAAATGTTTAGACTTGAAGATGTCAAAACTTGCCCAGCCAACATTCTTAAATCAATATACGTAAACTATAGATAGGTCAATACGCATAACGTTATGTCAATAAACCTAAACTCTAAATAAGTCAATTAACCTTACCTTAGGTCAATAAACGGTACCTCTAGATTGGGCTTTGAATTTGGTTTGTTTAAACGGCGTTTTACGTCATTTAAGTGCATTTTGTGTTAGAGGCAGACCACCCCGTTTTTGCCGGGAAGAACTAGTACTGTATATCTCCAGCCCACCGTAAGAATCGACATCATTTTCTCACTTAACAAATCGAGCTCCCAGTGAGATTCAAACGGTGAGAGACGAGACAGGTCAATAAACCTCTAGAAACCAACCTAAAGTAACGTCTAGGGCATAGGTCGACAAACGTTTTCCATTGATTGTCCAAACTGCATACAATCATAATCTTAGTAAGAAAAATCATCATTTTTTAATTGGTTCCTTTTGGGACAACCAACGTTTATGGTCCTTTGTAACACGAAACATGTTATGTGAACAATTTGAGCAACTATATCACCCACGATATCACAGTTTCAATCAAAATTGTATTGACATATGCGAAGAAAATATTTTCAATGTATATATAGACTTTTAATTTTCTGACACATGACTTTACTAATCACTCATTCATATGTAGTTTCTTTCAAGTCTTCTACCCAGTAAAACAACCGCTAAGCCATACTACATAATGCTGATTACCTCTCAACATGGCGAATTGAATAAACGCCATGCAAACATGCGTTTTAAACATCATGCTTCTAGTTCAATAGGTTTACATATACTGAAACGCAAAAGAAACGCAACTCGGGAATTTCCGCTATATTTTATATGTACGATATGCTGCAGTAAATCGAATGGTACACGGCTACGTAAGACCTTTCCTTTCGGAAAAAATACTAAAACAACACATAATACAGCAAATAGTATTCTTTCAAATGTTCATTATTGACAGAGTACGCGTTTGGCTCAAGCATGTGAGCAAACTTAGGATGCAAACTTTTGCAAACTCTTTACGTTAACTGGCTCAGTTTTTCAAAGAAGAACTTCAACATTTATGAATTTCTTGTTACAATGTGTAGTGTGATTAAAACGTCTACAACATCACAGTTGTGTCTCTGCAATTTTTTCTTTACAAAACATCTTGGTATTTCTTTGGAATATCATGTGGAATTAAGTATGCAGTATATACAATATACAGCGGAAATTCCCGAGTTGCGTTTCTTTTGCGCTTCAGTGTATATACTCTCGAAAATAATTATGATTAACTAGTTCATTGAATACACACATAGCACGCACTAGATGTGGTTTAAATGCACATACGCACGTCAGACCTACCAAATGATTCAGTTGGACACTGGTCGATTATGTATAGATACAAAAATACAAATGTCATTTTTGTTTTTTGCTCACAAGATCTCAAAACCTATATATAAACCTCTTGCATTCAATCAGCAAAATTGACGAGCGGTAAATTGGAAACAAATCTAATTACACGCGTCAAGGAAATGTTCTGGTGTCATTTATCCAGAAGCATAATAACGTACATTCTAATAAACTGAACCGAAACGATGTCTTAAAGGTTCGGTAAGAGTCCATTTGTTTCCGGTCCAAACGCTGTAACGTGTATTCTAATTGAATTGAATTGGGTTTTAAGGCGCACCAACACGAAAGGTTATATGGCGCCTAATAGGAATGAACGCGCCAGGCTCATCCTCCATTTACGTCTAGATAAAATATGGAGAATGAGCATAGAACCTTCTTAATTGCAGAACTGCAGAGTTGCCGCAAATTCTGTAGTAGACATTTCATTTACGACGATGGAGCCACGTTTCCACGTGTGTCATGATAAAGACATTCGGAATGAGCATGATAAAAAAAGACTAAATGAATATGAATGGAGGGTTGGGGTTGGGGAGTGTGGGGGTGGGGGGGGGGTGGGGGGTGGGTGTCCTACCCCTCTGCATGTGACAGTGTGTTTGTGAGATTGCAGGTGTGTTCTGATACAATCAAATATGATTTTGATATCACTTGCTTATATATTTTTTTGGGTATATTTATCGACCAAAACCGTGGCCTCACACTAATGTCTGAATAAACCATATAAATACGGTCAGTTCATTTTGAAAGTGGTACATAACGCTTATCACATGTTTATAAGATCAATGATTTATTCAAACCTAGTTCCGCTTTAAAGTAGCTATTCCGCCAACAACCACCACATTTTACATCATATGTCCACCGTTTCTAAACCTACTGATACGAGGTGTATACATAACTTGCATATTTTGAGAATCCAAACTCTATAGGCACAGTATACAATATCACGATTATTTTTAGAACCCGTGAATAAACTTTTACTTTAATCGGCACATATACATTATTATATGATCTGAACACCTGGATAGAGTTTTGATAAACGGTTTTGTGGTGTAATTTTGGCGTTATTTGGCGAGTTAGTTTCTTTAAGCTGAGAGAGGAACATTAGTGAAACTTGCCAACGTGCGTATGTATCTTTATGGGTAGCACTTTTTTTTTAAACAAAGAACGGATCTTAAAATATATACATTATAAAAGTATTACTATGTATTTACATATGTGGTTATTAACTATACACAATCTGGCTTTATAAATAAATATAAAATTTAACAATAAATATGTGTATTTTTATATTACAAGAAAAGACAAATTTAAATATCGAAAACTTAAAGTTATGGACAATCTTTTTCAAATAAACTACAGCCAATTTTCAATTTAAGTACAGAGGATCGTCTTGTGAAATTGATGAAATCGATTTTCAACACGAAAGTCTATCCGTAGCATATATTAAGGATTGTCAACACCAACCACCAACCCCTCACCCCCATTCAAAACCACGGCTTCACACCATATGTATAAAGTACCATATTGTCAATAGTCGTAAAACAAGCGTTTTATCTGAGTATAAAAAGAAACAAATAACACAGAACAAAATAAATAAGAAAATAAGAGCATAATACTAATTATAAACGTTTTCAGATGCTGAACAAAGAATTTGGATAAGACCATAAATTGACTGTAAAGTAACATCAATTTCAATACAGTCTCTAGCTGATTTCTCGATCCATTTTCTTGCATGCACAAATCCATACATAATCAAGACTTCCGCAAAATTAAATGTCTTGACTACGTAGCGTGTTGCCATACATGACAGATATTTTAATTGCATGCAACTCATGCTGAGATACATCATCAACAGTTGGTCGATCTTCTGCAAAACAGAACTAAGTGAGCGAAAACAAGAATGTATAATCACTAAGTTATCTTCCCTTTAATTGGAGGGTCAAAGTCAAACCAGCTATATCACGTTGTATTATAAACAACTAATAACCAAAATATGAACTCTCTAGTACATACAGTTTCTGAGAAATGACATCAACGTTAAACTCGTTATTTGCCCTTTGCCTGAAGTAACTGTATAAATACTAAAAAGAGCATCCCTTAGAAGAAACACACACAAACATGAGAGAAAGTAGCAGGTTCGGTTTTATCGAGTCTGTTCATAAGATGTAATATATTTGCGACACCTTTCACGCCCCTAGTACGGCTTAACAGTTATAGGACTGTCCCGAAAATATGTAGTAGTAACTACTCAGCTCAAGTTACATGATAATCAGCTTGGTGTCGGCATACCAGCATGAGGTCAATAAAATTGCAATAAATCACCTAACATGCCAGCTAATGAACTAAAACTTTGAACTAAAACTTTGTCCATGCAGAATTCAAATATATTTAGAAGTAAATATCACTGCCTAATCTTTTTTGCAGATAGCATTTTGTTACACCAACTTATTTCTATTTTTTTAAATGTGCCTATCTGCTGTCAGCTAATTGATGCCCTGCTCTGCAAAAATGGGTATTTTATAGCTCTGGGGTCAGTTAATTACATGGATGAATTATAGAGATTCTTAATAAACAGAGGAAACACGGGACAGTCCTATAACTGTAACAGCGGTATTCTATTTTAAAGCCACAACGACTGTGTATATATATAAGGCTGTTTTACAATAAAACATACATATTATGCAAATTATTATTTCGTTGATGATACATATATCAAGTATAAAAATGGAATTCAGGGCAATAATTCAGATCATGTTGCAAAACACAACAGCTTTGGTGCACACTTGTAAATTAAATATAAAAACTGCGTTTAAAGTTTTAGCAAACTTAGCAATTATACGACCATAATCTTCAAGGCGCACTAAATCAATATAAAGCTAAAAATGTTAGTTGCTCTATTCATACACAATTTTCGGGATATACGTATGATGAAATATATGTTATTTTAGAATAACAACGACTTTTAGCTGCCCTAACTCATAAATCACCCGAGGACGACAGTAGTTTAGAACTGCAAGACGATTCGACATCATCATCTTCCGTAGGTATTAGATCACTCGGCATGTGGATTAAAACTGATGTTTCGTCAGGTGCATCGCTTTCAATGTATGTAGTAGATTCTGTTTTAAAGTTATCAATGTTGCCTAAAACACCATTTTGTTTTGTTTTAGTTTTATCAGCATCAATTCGATGTAGCTGATTTGGGCAGCTTTGTGAAGGCAAAGTGGATGGAGTCATTCCATCTGAAAAGTTTTCATATTCTTTCGTTGTGGAATGATTAAGTCGAGAATCATTTTGAAATAAAGACGGATAGTTTGCGACGGATTCTTTATTTAATGGATTTCGCATTTTTTGCTGGCCTTTTTCGACGCTTTTTTTCACACCAGTCTCGCCTATTAAATCTGTGTCTTTTCGGTTGTTATTTCTGACATTAGCACTAGGTTTCAAAACCCCAATGTCATCACGCAATGAAAGACGCGGTTTTGTTTTTGTATCGCCATCCATTCTCATACTGTAACTTTTATTCGAGATATCACTTCTTCGCCGATTTCGGTTACTTTGAAAGGCAACGGCATCAATATTGCCGGAGGCATCAGAGCAGGCGAGTAATATACCGTCATTCACACGAATGTCTCTATTAGTATCACCAGTTGTTGGTGCTGTCGTTGTTGATACCTCCCCTTCCTTTGAGCTGCCGGCACTGCTTCCACTGACGGAAATACTTTTTGTACCACTAAACCATTCCCCCAAACCACTCGAACTCCCCAACAATGAAGAAAGATGCTTTTTTCTTTCAGTTGTATATTTCTTTCTATTTACTTCATCATAATACTTAGAAACGTTGTCTTCCTCCCGACTAACTGCAACGTTAGCTTTTTCCGGCTTCATATACGCTGAAACAGGAATCAAATTATTGTGGGTATTTGTTTTGTACATTACTTGGTCCGATTATTAACTTTCATACCCCTTCCAACCCCTTCTCAAAGAAGCGAAAACGGGGGTGGCTGGGTATGAAATAAAACCTTCATTTCGGCTTTAAAAGTTTGCATATGGTAAATTTAAAACATTTAATAGGTAATTGTAAACAGGTTATCGCATTTTTTCAGTATTTTTTTTAAACGTGTTTTATTGTCGAAATATCCGTTACAATATCCTGTTCATATAAGCTTTCTCATCGCTTAATGGATTTAAGGCGGGACCACGTAATGATTATTCTTAATTTTATTTATATCATTATTAGAATCATAGTTATTAAATACAGTGTTTGCCATATGTTAATTATCACAGGTAATAATACAACTAACATTATAGTGTAATAGTGGATTACTTCAGCCTATGTCAAAATTTGCGATTTGTTTTTAAATTATGATTTTTTTTTATCTCCAGGATCATACTCGAGGATAAATAGACTTTCGTGAAATCCTGCAGATAGCACACGTCCACTCGGGTGTGATACAAGATCCAGAAAACGTTACTCTATAAATTATTATATTATATTCGGTAGGAATGAATCTTACAATTGTTGAATTGAATGTAACATATAAAGCATCATTATGTTCGGCCGTTTCCAAGGTCCACTCTCATACTCTTTTATCTGGTTTGGCTTAGCAATGTTGATCTTTCATAATTATATTGATACAGAACGATTAGAATATAAAACAAGAGCTGTCGGAGAACAGCGCAGCTCGACTATTCGATTTTTCGGAGAATAATAAATTTATAGCTAGTATATACCATCAGAAAACAAGGCTACAACAATGTGGGGTGGGGTTGGGAGCACAACATAACTATGTGTAAGAATTGACCAAAACTACACAGAAATATGTAAAAAAAATATATATCGAGTTTTGAGTGGGGTGCAGGGTGGGGGTGGGAGAGAGGCGGGGGTGGATGGTGGGGGGAGTGGGGGTGTTGAGAGGAACATATATGTGTAAGAAGCTATGTAATAATTCACCAAAACAACACAAAAATATGAAGATTTTTTTTTTTTAAAAATCGAGTTTGAGTGGGATGGGGTAGAGGTGTGGGGTGGGGAGGGCAACAAGTGTAGGAATTGACTAAAACAACAAAGAAATATGTAAAACAATAATAATAATAATTCAAGTGGGGTGGGGTGAGAGGCAGGGGGGTGGGGGGGGGGAGGGTGCAACATATATGTGTAAGAATTGACTAAAACAACAAAGAAATATGTAAAAAAAAAGTTCTAGTGTGGTTTAGGAGGTGAGGGGGAGAGAGGTGGGGGTAGGAGGGGGGAGGGGGCAACATATATGTGTAATAATTGACAAAAGT